>NW_024121444.1:1335359-1640171 GCF_016745375.1 Pimephales promelas
CGAGTTCGATTTGTGAGATGTCAATCACCTCCGTTTTTTTTTTTTAATGCTTTATTTAAACATTCAGTTTACAGAGTAAAACAACATAATAACAACAACAACATAATAGCACAAAAAAGACGATGAAAAAAGACGACAACGATAAACGTCGCGTAATTGCGTCACTTCATAACGTTCCCATGGAAACAGGGGGAAATGGCTGCTTTTGTGTGAAGCAAACGCAACATTTTCAACTTTCTGCTAAGATACATGTGACTTTTTTTGCAACGAAAATGCGAGGATTATGAAATTATGCAAACCCCGCATATTTTGCACGGAAATCGGCAATTTATGCGGCGAAAGTGCGGCGTATTTGAAAAAAATGCGGCTCCCGCATAAATATGCGGACTTTGGCTGATTTTGCATTGAATTCAGCGATCGCATAATCGCTTTTTTCTGGAGGGACTGGTATATATAAATATATGACCTACCCCAACCCCCTCCCTAAACCAACCCGTCACTGGGGTTAATGCCATTTATGAGTCTTCACCTACCATCCTAGGAAAAAAAATATCGCTCCCCAGATGTAGATCTACAGTTTGCTTCGTTTCGCTCGGACATTTAACAGCGTGTACATACACGCGGAATCACTCGGACATTTAACGGCATAGACATACACGCGGATAGCTAAAAATGCACATAGATAACATGCCACTTGACTTGAAAGGGGCGTGTATGTTTACGCAAAAGTCATGATGTCATGTTGCTGCAGCAGTCAGGAGATACAAGTTGGAGCTCTACAAGGACGTGAAAGGTTTTTACAAGTTGAAATCTCGTATTTCTATAGCCTTTTAACGTTTTAACAATGTGCACACTACAATTAATAGACTATGAATTGAGTTGATTGATTTATAAATGCTGTGGAAAATATGCTGTCTGTAAGCTATTTGTTCGAGTACCCTTTCCTCTCAATGTCAATTGTGAGACTGGCACACAATCCCCCAAAATTATGATTTGACAAGCCATTCTGGAGCCAAACCACGATTAGCTGATGATGGCACCTCAAGAACGTGCACAGCAAGAGTCTCTCTCTCACACACACACACACACACACACACACACAACAGTCCAGCACCAGCTTTCAGATCTGGCTCCATTTTGGAATAAAAACGCCTACTCAGATTACATAACATAAAATGTTGTTTCGTGTAGACTTTAATTGGTAGAATTGTTTGCTCACTCCTCACACAACACAAGGATTTCAATCAAATAATTGACTTCATTCTGAGCTGTATATTTTCAGTGATTTGCTTTAGTTTGTTTGAAGTCAGTTCACATTGGTTTTGCTTCAGCTTTCTGGCTACACAATCTGATATATAATGTGTTTTCATGCTGGACCCAATGATAAGATAACTCTACACTACTGCTGCTGCTGACTTCTTAAATTAACTTCATTTTCAGGTAGATGGCATTTGCTTTGAACAACAGCAGCAGTTGTACAGCAAATCGATACATTTACTAATCACAGTATTTAATAAAAAATGAAGAAAACAACAACTGATGGCAAAAGGTCTGTCTATACAATCCATAAAGTCATTTAACAACTCGAACACTAACGTAGACCTGGTTTAATATCTGTATGGCTATTCAAGTCAAAATAAAGAGCATCGGGTAGATCAGATTGGCCATGCTTACATTTGATGCATCTCTTGGCTTTGTTTCTTATTTAAGTTCCAGGAATGACTTCAAGGCATTTACTACAATTGAATTTGATGGTCAGTAAAAGGTGCTTGAAAAATGTTGTTCAACCACGGATATCAAATCGAAATATTATGTGAAATATTATGTTTTTTTAATGTACAAGTGCAGGGGTTTGTTACTATTAATCAATAAACATTGAACTACAATGACAGGGAATCTATTAATAGCTAAATCTTTTATATTAGATTTCATAACCTCAAATATTTTATTAGGAATCTCTTATTCTGCCAGTACAGTTCAGTCATTTAACTAGTTTGTACTTATAATAGAAATAAATAAATAATCATCCAATACAACGTACCTGGTATTCCAGAAAGCAAGATTAGCTTACCCTCACACACTTTAAAAAATGATTTTTTTGGTGAAGTAAATACTATAGAAAAAAAACAAAAACAATGTAATTTACATGAAAAAGTTAGTTCAGGCAAGAATAAAAAAAAAAAGTAAATTGCATATCAGTACTTAATTTAAGCGAGTAGAAATGAAAGTGTAAATATCAACTCAATAAAATTAAGTAAAAATCCCTCATGCACTGGTCCTTGAATAATTAATGAGGTTCATTTTTCAATGGTTTCCAGCTTATTTACACTGTTTTATCATTGATTTTTGTTGTCAGTATTAGTGACTTGCCATTTTGTGACATTTTGAGTAATGTTTTTGCTCAAAATGACACGTTCAAACACAAAAACGACCCATCAAATGTTACCGCCGTTGTGTATTGTCTACCAAGTATTGAGGTCTTTGCATTCACATGTTGCTTAACATCTGACATGATGTAATATAAATTACTTAGATGATCTAAGTAAAGCACATACCATAAATGACTAACAAAATTCAATATTATTGTTTTAGTGAAATGCAAAGGCAAAGGAAATTTCAACTAAATTGATATTAGTGATATTGATATTGATTGATTGAATTGATAATCAACCTTTTACTAGCCAAATTATAATTACTTATTTTCTGTAAAGTTTACTTAATTCCATATGCCAAGTAAATTTAACTTAAAGATTTCGATAAAATACAGTGGCTACGGAAAGTATTCAGACCCCTTAAATTTTTCACTCTTATTTTACAGCCATTTGCCAAAATCATTTAAGTTCATTTTTTCCCTCATTATTGTACACACAGCACCCCATACTGACAGAAAAACACAGAATTGTTGACATTTTTGCACGTTTATTAAAAAAGAAAAGTTGAAATATCACATGGTCCTAAGTATTCAGACCCTTTGCTGTGACGCTCATATATTTAACTCTATTTCTTCTGATCGTCCTTGAGATGGTTCTACACCTTTATTTGAGTCCAGCTGTGTTTGATTATACTGATTGGACTTGATTAGGAAAACCACACACCTGTCTATATAAGACCTTACGGCTCACAGTGCATGTCAGAGCAAATGAGAATCATGAGCTCAAAAACAGAATTGTGGCAAGATTACAAAAAAAAATTCTGCTGCACTTAAGGTTCATAAGAGCACAGTGGCCTCCATAATCCTTAAATGGAAGACGTTTGAGACGACCAGAACTAGGGTTGGGTATCGTTTGAATTTGAACGATTCTGATTCCGATTGCGATTCCTTGTTTCGATTCCGGTTCCTAACGATTCTCGATTCCGATTCTTTTAAGAGGCAGGGTCAAAAAAGTTTAGCTAACCTTGCTAACCAACGGCCTTTCTAAAGGAAAAAATCCATTCTGAAGGAAATTCTCCTGTAAAAATACTCCTTTTGTCACAAATTTTGCATTTTGCCGAGATTTCGTTATTTTTAGAAAAGTGAAGCCACACGTTGGATCTCCGACGTAAGGTACTCATGTTCGACTCACGTGGTTATGCCAACACTTCCGGTAGACGCTTCTTCGGTGTTGTTCAGCGGTTTCTTCTTCCGCTCGGCGGACTGTGAATATCGAAACTAGGAATCGAAATTTTAACTTTTGAACGATTCCGGGAAAAACGAAAAGTTAGTCTCGGTACTCGATTCTCGATACCCAACCCTAACCAGAACCCTTCGTAGAGCTGGCCGTCCGGCCAAACTGAGCTGTCAGGGGAGAAGAGCCTTGGTGAGAGAGGTAAAGAAGAACCCAAAGATCACTGTGGCTGCGCTCCAGAGATGCAGTCGGGAGATGGGAGAAAGTTGTAGTAAGTCAACCATACCATACCATACCATACCAACTTTATTTGTTTAGCACTTTACAACAACCTAAGTTGACCAAAGTACTGTACAGAAAACATAAACATACAATTAAAAACCCTACATTCATCATTAGTAACAAAAAATTCATGGAGTCGACATCTTGCTAGGTGTCAAAAGCCAAAGAGAAAAGATGGGTTTTAAGAAGTTTTTTTTAAAAACAGGTAAAGAAGAGGCCTGTTTAACATGCAAAGGCAGATCATTCCATAGTTTCGGGGCAGACACGGAAAAGGCACGGTCCCCTCTGAGCTTACGCTTAGTTTTAGGCACAGTCAGGAGCAGTTGATCATCTGACCTGAGAGCGCGGACGGGTTTATACGAGTGAAGAAGCTCAGAGAGGTATGGCGGGGCAAGGCCATTTAATGATTTAAAAGCAAATAACAAATTTTAAAATGGATCCTAAATTGAATAGGCAGCCAGTGTAGTGAAGCTAAAATCGGGGAAATGTGCTCTCGTTTACGTGTGCCCGTTAAAAGACGTGCTGCTGCGTTCTGTATCATCTGGAGACGGGTGATGGAGGACCCATTAACCCCTACATATAGTGAATTACAGTAGTCCAGCCGTGTAGTTACAAAGGCGTGGATTGCAGTTTCAAAATGTTGTCTTGACAAAAATGGCTTTATTTTGGCCAGTTTCCTCAAATGAAAGAAGCTTGATTTGACAACCGCTCAAACTTAAGCTCATGGTCCACTTTAACACCAAGGTTTGAAATGCAAGGTTTAATGTAGGGAGCCAAAGAGCCAGGATCTATCGGTGGGGTCCCAGTGGTGCCTCCAAAAACCATCACCTCTGTTTTTTCATCATTAAAATGTAAAAAGTTCAGGGCCATCCAGGCTTTTATGTCTTTGACGCAATTGAGTAGATGTCCAACAGAGTTATCATTTCTCTTTTTAAGAGGTACATAAATCTGACAGTCATCTGCATAACAGTGGAATGAAATGCCATACTTCCTAAGTATGGAACCAAGTGGAAGCAAATACAAAGAGAAAAGTAGAGGACCAAGGACAGAGCCCTGTGGGACCCCACACAAGAGAGGAGCAGAGGAGGAAACATATATTCACCTACACTAACACAAAAAGTTCGATCCGCCTAGTATGACCTAAACCATTCCAATGCTATGCCACTGATGCCCACCAACTGCCGTAAACGCGAGATCAATACTTCATGATCCACAGTGTCAAATGCAGCAGTTAAATCTAAAAGCACAAGGATAACACAGTCGCCAGAGTCAGTCGCTAAAAAGATATCATTAAAAACTCTTAAAAGAGCGGTTTCGGTGCTGTGCAAGGTTTTAAAACCGGACTGGAAAACCTCTAGTATACTATGTTCGTTTAAAAATGCCAATAATTGACTATGCAATCTTCTCCAGGATTTTCGAAAGGAAGGGCAATTTGGAAATAGGCCTGAAATTAGTAAAAACCGACGGATCTAGCGCAGGCTTTTTAATAAGAGGTTGAACTACTGCATGTTTTAAGATTTCAGGGACCACACCCGAGGTCAGACTACTATTTATAACTGAAACCACAGATGGTCCTACTGTAGGGAAAACCTCCTTAAATAGTCGAGGGGGGACAGCATCATTAGGAGAACCCGTGGGCTTCAAGTGACCAACAACCTCCTCTAAGAAAGAGAAAGTCACCGGCTCAAAATGATCAAAAACAGCCGAGCAGGGGACAGAGATTGAGGGGTCAGAAGCTGCAGGTGCAATTTGGGACCTAATAGAAGTGACCTTATCAGTAAAAAAGCATAGAAAATTTTCACACATAGCAGTGGATGCCTCCATACAAGCATTCTGTGGGGCATTTAACATTGAATTAATGGTGTTAAACAAGACATGAGGCTTATGACAATTTGCCAAAATAATATCTGAGAAATGTTTCCTTTTAGCCTCTTTCACAGTTTCCTGGAAATGACGCCAGCAATCCCTTAAAATTTGGAGAGACACCTGCAGTTTGTCCTTCTTCCACCTGCGCTCAGCTCTACGGCACTCACGAGTCATGTCATTTAGCCAGGGCTCAGATTTAGTTTTAGGCAGCCTGGATTTTAATGGAGCCACACTGTCCAAAACAGTTTGGCAGGTGGAGTGAAACCATGCGCTAAGCTCTTCTGTGTGCAATACAGACTCAGGAGTGATGGTGTTCTGACTAAAAACAGCCGAGAACTGAGCAGCAGTGGAAGGGTTAATCATGCGACAGCGCCGTGCAGCAGCGCGAGGTTTAAGTGTATGACAAAAAAGAGCAGTCTCAAATAACACAGGCATATGGTCAGAAAACACCGCGTCACATATCTCTAGATTAAGAACAGGCAAACCATATGATAAAACAAGATCAAGTGTGTGTCCATGTTCTTGTGTGGGTCCAGACACAGATTGCACAAGATTAAAAGACTCAATGAGGTTTAGAAAACCCTTTGTCATTTGCTTGTCAGGACAACACACATGAACATTAAAATCCCCAACAATAAGAACACGATCATATTTAGGCATGATTTCAGCCAGAAAATCAGCAAAATCATTTAAAAAGTCCTTGTTGTACTTGGGGGGGCGATAGACTACAACACACAGCACTGTGTGAGAGCGACCAATCTCAAATAAACTTATCTCAAAGCTGCTGAAAGCAGATGACAGCATGATCTGTTTACATTTATAATGGCTCTTATATACAGTCGCTATTCCTCCTCCTCCTCGGCCAGATTTTCGCGGGGAGTTAGGTAGCAGCAATCATGGTGTAAAAATTCTGTGAAAGCGCTGGACTCACCATCACTCAGCCATGTCTCAGTTACACAGAGAAAATCCAATCCTCGGGACGTGAAAAGTTCTTTTAAGACAAAAGTCTTATTTGCTAGAGATCTAGCATTTACCAGCCCAAACCTGGCAGGAACCGGTGGATCCGCGACGCTTGACGTTCGTGGAACCCGACCCAGAGACCGCAAGTTGCTGTGATCGACTCCGCGCCAGCGGGGACGAGGAGAGCAGGGGCCACGGGGCTGGAACACCTCTTCCGGGCCGACGACAGGTATCAGCCAGGCGCCGACAGGGTCCAGCGAGCGTCGAGAAATAACGAGGCTTGGCACGTCTACAAGCTCAGTCCACAAAGGCGTCGAACACCATGCAAGGCGGGTCTTCAACCTCACCAACCGGCCACTACGTTTTCCCCGGCGGCGGGTGCGCTTTCGTCGGCGCTCTCGCCGAGAAGGTGGAGTCGGGGCGTGCCAAAGGTGAGCCGGGAGCCTCGAGTAGTATGAAGCTGCAGACTCGGAGACCTGCATCTACAGGCCCCCTGCACCCAGAGTCCCGCATTCTCAGACCCCTCGTTTTTCGAGACAGCGCCTCCTATCAAATTGCATCGGATAAACATGTGAAGAACATGTGAAGAACTTATAAGCCAAAACGTGAGTAGCTATCTTCAATTTTATTTAGTGAATTGAAGTAGCCTACTCGTTTGATTAATCAAACTAATTTAGCTCATCGATAAAATATATGAATAGTCCATTTAATATTTGTAAAGATAGTTTGTAACAAGATTTGAGCCGTTAATGTATGTTTTTTCGCCCTCTTCCCCCCGAAAATATTTAGATAGCTAACGTTTTCGTTAGCCTTTAACCTTGGACTTTTTGTAGATATGTCATAAATGCTGCAGTTATTTTCACTGCCCATTTTGTGCCCCCATATATTTCCCCATAGTCACGAACACAGTTTTCTTCCTTTTTTCTTTTCAGCAAGATGATGTTTAGGTGATGATTAAATAAAGTACAGAATTGTTTATTATTGGTGTTTTGTTTATTCTGATTTGTTTTGCTTCGCATTCAAAATATCAAAAAACAGATTTTGTAATGTTAACATGGTAATGTTAATTAAACTATTATAGGTTGAACTGAAAGAAAAAATAGAATTTGATTTTAAAAAATATATATAAAAAACATTGTAGCAATATAATATCACATACTATTTTTCAGAAGATAGTTCAATCTGTAATTGTATCTCTTCCATCAGTAACAATGAATTTTTTTGGCACATGCATTAAGCAGGGAACGCAAATATATATTGGATAATTTATTTGGAAACCGTAATATTGCATCCTATTGTTTTTAATTGCATTTGGATAATCGTGCGCTGTACTCTGTGTGCGGGTGTTATACGTTCTTTTGAACAGCAGGAAGCGCTGTGTTCGAAAAACGAGGGGTCTGAGAATGCGGGACTCTGGGTGGGGGACTGTAGATACAGGCTCCGAGTCTGCAGCTTCATAATATTGGGGAGCCTCGCTAGGAGCGGGGGCAAAGTTTCACGTCCACCATCATGATCCAATTTTACTAAATTTTCAACCGAAAATCGCAGATCCAGCAGTGTTTGGCGATCATACACCAGCAAAGAGTCGACATCCCGGGCAAAAAGCAAAACAAACAGCAAAAACACACAGCAACGACAGTGACAGACGGCATGCCACACACACTGGCGCCATCTTGTGACGTTTCAGACGTTTCAAACCATCACTGCAGCAATCCACCAGTCGGGGCTTTATGGCAGAGTGGCCTGAAGGAAGCCTCTCCTCAGTCAAAGTTTGCTCCAAGGACTCCAAGATGGTGATAAATAAGATCCTCTGGTCTGATGAGATCTTAATTCTAAGCGGTATGTGTGGAGAAAACCAGGCACTGCTCATCACCTGTCCAATACAGTCTCAACAGTGAAGCATGGTGGTGGCAGCATCATGCTGAGGGGGTGTTGTTCAGCTGCAGGGACAGGACGACTGGTTGAAATCGAGGGCCAAGTACAGGGATGTCCTGCACAAAAACCTTTTCCAGAGTGCTCTGGACCTCAGACTGGGCCGAAGGTTCACCTTCCAACAAGACAATGACCCTAAGCACACCGCTAACATAACGAAGGAGAGGCTTCACAACAACTCCGTGGCTGTTTTTGAATGGCCCAGCCAGAGCCCTAACTTAAACCCAACTGAGCATCTCTGGAGAGACGTAAAAATGGCTGTCCGCCAACGTTTACCATCCAACCTGAGAGAAGTGGAGAGGATCTGCAAGGAGGAATGGCCGAGGCTACCCAAATCCAGATGTGAAAAACTTGTTGCATCTTTCCCAAAAAGACTCATGACTGTATTAGATCAGAAGAGTGCTTCGGTCCGTGTGATATTTCAGTTTTTCTTTAAAATAAATGTGCAAAAATGTCAACAGTTCTGTGTTTTTCTGTCAATATGGGATGCTGTGTGTACAATAATGAAGGGGGAAAATGATTTTAGCAATTGGCTGCAATATAACATAGAGTAAAAAAATCAAGGGGGTCTGAATACTTTCCGTACCCACTGTATGGTTAGGTTTTTACTTGGCAAATCTTTGTAAATTTACTAGCATTTTCTGAGCGAAAAAAAATTGCCTTTTTTCAAGTAAATCCTACTCCAATTTTAACTCAAAGCTTGCTTACTCGAGGTATGAAGGTCCCAAACCCGCGGTCCGGAGTAAGTTCAGTCAACACGGTGTGTGAAGATCAGTCAACAGTGAACACACACACACACACAACCAAATCCAGGATAATCGCATCTCTACATCTTTTTTTTAAACTTTCAACTATATTATACAATTATATTGTAAGTTAATTATAAATGTAAAAACAAGATTGATTAATAAGGGGTCTTCGATTGCAACAGTAATATGGCTGTATAAGATTATTTTTATGTTTGGCCATTTTTCCTCCACATTTCTTGAAAAGTGAGATGTATCACAGATGTATTTTTATTATAGAAATAAATTACATTGAAAACACCACGAAACACGCACACACAAAAAAGAAACCCTGTATTTCTACCCTGCAGATCCACAATGTGTGAGATTAGAATAAAATAAATAAGAGTACAATATACATTGATTTATGTTAAAATGTTACAAATAACAGTGCTTTATAATAAATATATGAATACATCTATTAGGGCAGTTGGCGTTAATGCATTATCATGCGATTAATTCAAAATCCTTAACAGGATAAAACATTTAATGTCAGAACGCAGCGCTACATCAGAACGTAGGCTCACTATTGGCCAACATCACACACACGACCAGCGTCGGGAAGAGGAATTACTGACAGAATTTTCATTTTTTGGTGAACTATCCCTTCAAACAAGATGTGTAATTTCATGCAATTAAATTAGTGATTAAATTTAGTGTGCGATTAAATTTATAGCCCCTATATCTGTATAATATACTACCGTGTGAAATGTGAAATATAGTACTGTGTGAAAGGGCACGCATGTGCTGAACACCTCTGAAGTGAATAAGTTCAGAGAGGAAGTTGCAATGGCTACTTGCTCTAAAAATGAAAGTAATCCGCTTAATGTAAGTACATAACCTGCTTTCTGGAATACATCATCTCAGTGCATGTGGAAGTACACGAAGGTACATTTTAACAATATGTACTGTATTATTTCCACAATAGGTACACTGTATTAAATGTTTGTTGTAGAGTTAAAGGGTTAGTTCACCCAAAAATGAAAATTAAGTCATTAATTACTCACCCCCATACTGTACCAACCCCGTAAGACCTTCGTTCGTCTTCGGAACACAAATGAAGATATTTTTGATTAAATTTGAGAGCTGTATAACTACCACATTGGCTCCTAAGGGACTGCCTCTTGACGGCCCAGAAAGTCAATGAAGAAAATGTTTAAATATCCCAAGTGACTAGCGTGGCTCAACTATATGTTTATCAAGCGACGCGAATACTTTTTGTGCGAAAAAACAAACAAAAATAACGAGTTTATTCGACTATTTCTTTTCTTCCTTGTAGGCCAGAACGAGACTTCCTTATAGATTTCCACGACGCATGCGCGAGAATTGCGATCTGCTCACACCAGCTTACACTACTTCAGATCGCAAATCTCGCGCATGCGTCGTGGAAATCTAAGGAAGTCTCGTTCTGGCCTACAAGGAAGAAAAGAAATAGTCGAATAAACTCGTTATTTTTGTTTGTTTTTTCGCACAAAAAGTATTCGCGTCGCTTGATAAACATATAGTTGAGCCACGGTAGTCACTTGGGATATTTAAACATTTTCTTCATTGACTTTCTGGGCCGTCAAGAGGCAGTCCTTTAGGAGCCAATGTGGTAGTTATACAGCTCTCAAATTTAATCAAAAATATCTTCATTTGTGTTCCGAAGACGAACGAAGGTCTTACGGGGTTGGTACAGCATGGGGGTGAGTAATTAATGACTTAATTTTCATTTTTGGGTGAACTAACCCTTTAACCCAATTGTCAAGCATTCTGGAGAGTTCGGCACATTGTGAAGAACAGTTGAAGAAGTGCATCAGACAAAACGCACTCAAAGTTACAGCTCAATCGTAAACTTTGCGAAGCATCAGTGGCTGTCAACATTTTTCACTTTTCCAAATTAATATTCAAAGGCTCCATGATAAGTTCGTTGTTCAGAATTTACTGGATTCGGATTCTCAAAAATATGTTTTTCTCAATATTTCGACCCAAAATATTTCAGATATTGGAATAACTGGAATCTCAGTAAACAGCGGGACACATGACTATTTACGGTGACATGGCTACATATTTGCTTTGCAAAAACCACTGGAAATTTTCAACAACAGGCAGCGCCAAATTTCCAATTACACTTTAACTAGATTAAAGGAGAACTCCGGTGCAAAATGAACCTTTGGTCTAATTACACATCGTTACCTAGTCAACCGTTATCTGAGATTTGTTATCATGATTGCCGAATGTAAATAGTTTTATCTCTAAAAACAGTTTAGCCTATAACGCTAGTATAACACTAGTATATGGGGCATTGAGTAATGACAAATAAAAATCGCTTGTTATTACCACTAACAAGGCTCAAAATAGCCCCACTGTAACACGGTCGCATAATTAGGGTCCCTACATTCAATTGAGAACTTTGTCAGTGTCCGTACAGTTTAATAAGAAGATATTTTACACACACAGTCAACTTCGCGAATACAGGAAGAAGCCATCTTTGAAAAATAGTCTCTACCAGTCGATCTATGAATGCCTATCCAAGTGCGCTGAACTGTGCAGAATCTCATATGGTCCGTTGTTTCCAGAAGAAACACAAACACTAACCATTTTCTTCTCTTCAATATGTACACGTAGCCTACTGTTCGCGCTCACCTTATCACCTTATTCACATCTCACTAGCGTCATACTAGCGTAAGCGTTATAGTAAATATACTATTTACATTCGGCAATCATATTGAAAACAAATCTCAGATAACGGTTGAATAGGTAACAATGTGTAATTAGACCAAAGGTTCATTTTGCACCGGAGTTGTCCTTTAACCTGTTAACTGTCACCCCCCCCCCCCCCCCTTTTTGAATAGACATGAAAATGCACATTTCGAACTTAAATGGTTGTAATTCAAGAATGCTTTGGAATATAGATAGACATATGATTGGTCTTGTTTTAAAGAAGACATTTGGCAGATTTTTGTAGAAGTGAAATAAATTAAGAAAGTAAAACAGAAAAAAAGTTATAGAAGTTTGAGTTTATGGAAATGTACAATGTAAAAATATTAATTATTCATATTTTACATAAAATATATATTTTCAAAACCTGGGCTACTCTAAAATGGCAGAAAGATCAAAGCCAAAAATCTGAACAAGTTGTGTTTCAAATTTTAGGTTGATATCTCAAAAAATGAGCTTTCAGTAACATTTTGTTTGAGCGCAGTACCAAACTTTTTCACTAGGGCACAACCAGACTCCATTACTGCCCATATAAGGGCGTCTGCATTTCCATTCGTGTTTTGAGTGATATGAACCATTATTTTCACAATTTTCATACAATTTCTGAAGTAGAGATCCTATTCAGAAGTAGCATGGGAAGTTTGGCAGATTTTGATATGAATTGAACCTCTAAGAAACACATACAAAGAACACGCATGTAAGTCATAGCTATAGCTGCCACGTCACAAATGGTGAATTTATTATTTTTTTCTTGATATTTCAAACTTTTCAGACCTTTTTTTCCAAAATAATTGAATGGATTCTATCTTCTGAACTTTTGGCATGAAAACAAACTGAGGTATCTACCATTTTTTCATGATTTTTCATGTTTACTGCTATTTTAAAATAAAGGTCTGAACACGCCTTATGAGTATGAAAATATTCTTGTTTTATATTGATAAATTATGGCTCCTCTGTAATATATTTTGAAAATCAGTCACCAAATATGGAAACTAGAGATTGTAAGCTTTCAAATGATATATAGTTTGTCAATATTATTTAAGGTATTTACTAAGATATTATTGTTTGAAAAATATAGTGGCAAACGTCCCACCTGTGGGACGGTGACAGTTAAGTGGTTTTAAAGGAGTAGTTCAGTTTTGAAAAAAAACTTTTGCAGATAGTTTACTCACCCCCATGTCATCCATGATGTGCATGTCTTTCTTTCTGCAGTCGAAAAGAAATTATAATTTTGATGAAAACATTCCAGCATTTTTCTCCATATAATGGACTTCAATGGGGTCCAAACGGTTCATGGTCCAAAAGACAGTTTCAGTGCAAACTGTTCAATGGGCTTTTGGCAACAAAACACCAGACGATGAATAAGAGTCTTATCAAGCGAAACGATTGGTCATTTCAAACATAAATAACAAAGTTTAAGTTTTATAAGCTCAAATCCTCGCCTTGCTCTGTTCTGTGATACGCGTTCGTGACTCTCCTGTTCGAACTCGTTCATCAAAATGAACGAATCTTTTCCCGAGTCAATTTGTTCAGTTTGTTCGTTGAATGAACCAAATGACTCGAAAAAAGTTTCGTTCATTTTGATGAATGAGTTCGAACAGGAGAGTCACGAACGCGCATCACAAAACAAGGCGAGCATTTGAGCTTATAAAACTTTGTTATTTATGTTTGAAATGAGCGATCGTTTCGCTTGATAAGACCCTTATTCATCGTCTGGTGTCGTTTAAAGCCCTTTGAACAGTTTGCACTGAAACTGTCTTTTGGACCTTGAACCGTTTGGTTCCCATTAAAGTCCATTATATGGAGAGAATCCTGGAATGTTTTCATCAAAAACCTTAATTTCTTTTCGACTGAAGAAAGAAAGACATGGACATCTTGGATGAGATGGGGGCAGTAAATTATCAGCAAAAGTTTTTTTTAGTGAAATACTCCTTTAAATGCACTACCTGTCTAGCCATGTGTTCATGCAGAGGTAGGTATAATTCAATAACAGTTTGTGTTTTCAAATCTTCCATCACATGTCATGATGTCTATCGAGTGCCAATTTGTTCCGTACTTCAGGATTTCTGTTTAGGAAACATAGTGATCCTCAATTGTAGGATTCTTTTAGAGAGCAAACACTTTAAAGTCCCTGTGAAATCAAAATTGAACCTATTTACTTTGTTAGCGCATATTACTAGTCTTGTGGTGAACAATTAATCCGTGCAAGTGAATATATATTTAAAAAATGTTTTACCTTGGTAATCTTTAATCAAAATCTGAAAAGTTACTTCCGGTCTGGAACGGTTTCTTTTTCTGATGACGTAGGCTTCACAGTTTGGGTGGGGAAACGCTTAACCACTCCCCTCAAAGCGTTAGTTTGCTATGAGCGAGAGATGGAGAGGAGGAGCGCTAGAGTAAAACCCTGCCCTCTGTTCAATATTCCGTTTGACTTGGAAATACGTCACAGCACTGGAGAAAAATCGTTTGCAACTTCCGGTTCACGGGGACTTTAACCACATGAACGATTCAGCGACTGAGGGCCCTCAAAATGAGCCCGGACTACTGAACCAGGGACACACTGAATGAGACACACACATAGTAAGCTTACAGAACAGTGACAAGAGTATTTATGATTAACTTTAATGGCATAATACAACACTTATAATAAGCAGATTAAAACGACTTCCATTGAATTATTTAGACTTGTGTTAATTGGGTTACATCTGAAAAGTGCTATTTTGCTAAATGTCAAGGAAATACCTGAGTGTGAACATTTCTGAAAGCAAAAGAATCCTTTTTGAAAAGCATTTATTTTGATTCCTCCTCACCAGTAGTCCACCTGTTGTCAATACCGAAAAGATTTTATTTTCATGAAGAATGTTGATCTCCAACCACAACTGTAACAAACACAGCAACATCTAGACTGCTCGCATACACTTGTTTTCTGCCGAACCGTTGCCTGTACAGGTGAGTTTCCAGCTATAATTCAAGAAGCCACAAGAGTAACGGACCTCATTCACAAAACACGAGCAGAATGAGTTTGTGAATCGCTCATAAAACGATCTAATCAGTGCATCAATTTACGCAAGAATGGTTATACAAACTATATACACACACACACACACACACACAAGCAGAGTTCTCCTTGTGATTCATGAATGACAGCCTGAGAGTAGAGTTGTCAAAGTACAGACTTCGATACTGACATTTAAAAAAATTTGACCATTTGGCATTTTGAGCGCTGTTGAACGGATTCGTAAACACCTCTGATTGGCCGTTGTGTTCACACGCTGAACATACATTAGTCTCTAATTGGCTAAAGCGTCAAAGATTTCTATTTACAATATTTTTTGGAAGCATTGATCATTGTAGCCAATGTTCAGCGCGTGAACACGATAGCCAATCAGGTGTTTAAAGCAGTAGTTCACTTTTAAAAAAACTTTTGCTGATAATTTACTCACCCCCCATGTCATCCAAGATGTCCGTGTCTTTCTTTCTTCAGTCGAAAAGAAATTAAGGTTTTTGATGAAAAAAATTCCAGGATTTTCTCCATATAATGGACTTTACTGGTAACCAAACAGTTCAAGGTCCAAAAGACAGTTTCAGTACAAACTGTACAAAGGGCTTTAATCAATTCCAGACGATGAATAAGGGTCTTATCAAGCGAAACAATCGCTTAATTAAAAAAAAATAAAAAATAAATAAAGTTTAAGTTTTAGCTCAAATGGTCGCCTTGCTCTGTCTTGTGATGCGCGTTCGTGACTCTCCTGTTCGAACTCTTTTTTTCTCTTTTTTTTCGTGTTTGGTTCATTCAACAAACGAAGTTGACTCTGGAAAAGATTCGTTCATTCTGATCACCCTTATTCATCGTCTGAAATCGTTTAAAGCCCATTGAACAATTTGCACTAAAACTGTCTTTTGGAACTTGGACCGTTTGGTTCCCATTGAAGTCCATTATATAGAGAAAATCCTGGAATGTTTATCAAAAACCTTAATTTCTTTTCGACTGAAGAATGAGTGACATGGACATCTTGGATGACATGAGGGTGAGTAAATTATCAGTAAAGTGAACTACTCCTTTAAGTTCAACAGTGCTCAAAACGCTGGTGTCCACATTATTTTTAATTTCAGTACCGAAGTCGGTACTTTTGACAACTCTACCTGAGAGTCTGAAGACATCATGTAATTGAGCACATAAATAAGGTCCCAAGGATCAAATGATAACGAATTACTTCAATTAAAAAAAAAAAAATTCTGTTTCACTGCCCCTAACATAAAACAACCAATTTAATTGTCAATGAAGATGTCCATCACAAAAGCACGATTTACAACATGTATTATGCTGAAACTTTAGTGATATTTCTTTCTGTGCAGACGACGAACCTTTAGAAGTGGCGGTTTGTAATTTCAAGAAACATAACTAATCGTTTTCAATCATCCACTTTAACTAATTTATCTTAAAAACACCTTTTGTCCTTATGAATGGAGGCTTTTACATGACAACACTGGAGTTACATTAGCAAGTCTGACAATAAAAACATGATTAGCAAGTACAGGCCTTTCTCCGACCTCCACCCATGAATGAAATCCACCATGTACGGTACGCCGTGAAGTACTACAGTTGCTGGATGCTGATGTTAACTAGTCATATTACAAGTCCATAGCTACGCCAATTATTAGAGCTAGTTATCGAGACATGATCGCTGAGGTCTTTTACTGGCGGCGAGTTGGATGGCTTCTGGTTTAGGATGATGTGTCTATGTTTGCCCACCCACTAAAAAATAAATAACGCAGAAGTGACTTTTAAGAAGGAAAAGGTGCTCTTAATGTGATTTGCATTTGTTAATGTATACATCTATCATAGCACGACTGAAACGTGTTAAAAAATATTCACAACTCGATTCATACTGAATTCAGTGCAAAACAAAATACATGTAAGGCATGACGCAGGAGATCCGAAATAATTGGCAGTATGTGCATGTCCGCCATGTTGGTAACGTTTCGTTTTACATAAACATTGAATTTTGTAGTGGTACTTGGAAAGTTTGATTCGTGAAGGAGCGCTCAAGACACTAGGATCGCACAGAGCAAATGGAAAGACGCACTGGCTTAAATCGTACGATTTCAGATACCACAAAAGAAATTGCTCAAATTAACATCATAACGGCTACAAAATGGTAAAAGGTACAGTAAAACCTGGACATACCAGTCAGTAAAATACACCTAATGAAAGTGAGACCGTAGTCAGGGTAGCGCCATATTTCCTTTTAGTTTTTTTTTAAATAAAGGCTGTGGGGCAGACATAAAACTTCGTGAAAGTTGCTAGTTTTAGGATCTTTATACAGTGAACGTCATTGTAAAGACTTTAAGTCTGGCCGTGTTTTCATCTGCGTAAAATTCAATATGGCGTTCATCCTGACTAAGGCCTGGACCAGGAATGGATCACCCATAAAAGAAAACGCCCTTCATGTTATTCCAAACCCATGTCATTTTGTCCCATTGAAACACAACATCATTGGGCCGCTTTTTACACACAAAGACAAAACGTGCCACAAAGTCTCCGTTGGGGATTTGTCATCCTTTTCGAACCTTGAATGACACTACAATAAATGTTTGGAACAACATGAGGGATTTTTCATTTTTGGGTGATCCATCCCTTTATTAGAGGATGTGATTTGCTTGCGGCAAAGTGGATATAAAAATATAGGCATTTGAGACCCTGAATGACTGTTTGCTCGACTTTTTGGCCTGCGAGAGACCACTGTTACACGTCTCCGTTTTGATTGTTTCTTTACCTACGAGCGGAACATTAAATAAGAAGGTCGACATATGCGGCTGTGGGGCGTCGGATCTTGTTTTCGGGGATGAAAGAGCGTCATAGTAGGGTTTCTTTATGATGTCGCATTATATGTTGGTTCTTTTCCGACGGCCGCCTGAAACCCTTCTTGCAATAGTCACACCTGTGCGGATACTCTTTAGTGTGGATGGATATGACGTGCCGTTTGAAACCCGAAGCGTCCGTAGTATTGTACTCGCAGTATTGGCATTGATAGACCTTGCGACCGCTGTGAGTCTTCATGTGCTTTTTAAGTTCGTTCTGATGCCTAAAGCCGCGCTTGCACCGCTTGCATTTAAACGGCAAGTCCTTGGTGTGAACGGACAGAATGTGGCGGCTTAGCGTGAAGGGGTCCGAAGTCTTAAAATCGCAGTGCCGGCACTGGTGTACTTTATTCCCCTTGTGCGTCTCGGCGTGTTTTTTCAGTTCGGAGGGTCTGTGAAAGCCCTTCTCGCACACGTCGCACTTGTGTGGAAAGTCTTTGGTGTGCACCGAGATGACGTGACGCTTCAAGTCGCTGGAATTGGTGCTTTTGTGTTCGCAGTGCGGACACTGGTGAGTCTTGTGACCCTGGAAAATCTCGGTGTGCCTCTGGAGCTCCTTGTCGTCCGCGAACGCCTGCGGGCAGTGGCCGCACTTGAAGGGCAGCTCAGTCCCGTGTTTGCTCTTTATGTGAGTCTTCAAGTTGGACTGGTCGGCACAGCGGAAGTCGCAGTGCTGGCAGTGGTAGGGCTTCTCCCCCGTGTGGGTCCGCATGTGCTTCTTGAGCTCAGAAGGGTGGCGGAAGCCTTTGGCGCACTCCACGCAGACGTGTGCAAAGTTTTTGCTGTGCACAGCCAGCAGGTGGCGGTTCAGGAGTCCCTGTTCGGCCGTCTCGTACTCGCAGTACTTGCACTTGTGCAGCTTGGGCTCCTTGTCACGCAGGATGAGCTTGTTGGAGCTGAGCGGGCTGGCCTCGTGGTAGCGCCGCGTGTACTCCGTGTACTCGGGGATCTTCTCGTTCTTAATGATGAGCTTGTGGCTCTCCAGATGGTTGTGGAAACTCACCTTCTTGTTGGTGGTGAAGTCGCAGTCGGTGCACTGGTACTTCTTCTTGAACATGTGGTCCGGGTGATTCTTCATGTGGCGTTTGAGGAAACCCCGTGATTTGAACTTCTTGCCGCAGATGTGGCAGGGGTAGACGGTCAGGGGCTGCCCATCGGGACCAATGATTACAGCTAAAACAGAGGAGCACATGCTGAAAATTGGCGACATTTGACTTCTTTAGTGGCGAGACAAACACTTTTGAAACACTAGCCATGTTTCCATCGACACGTTTTTATCCGAATTAAGTGATATCGAATGAAAAATGCCTTATGGAAACAGTAAAATTCGATGAAATTTCATGAAAATCGACTCAAATGAAATGCGTTCGGTCTCATCGGATTTTCTCTTGATCGATATACGGCTAATGCGATAAAAGCTGATGGAAACGTTATTTGCCGAATAAATAATGAATTGCGATTAAGTTTTATGCCCTTTTATGGTTGCAACACGTCAGAAGACGAGTTCATTTCCGGCCAGTCTGTTTGCGCACACATGGCGGATGTCAACAAAGACAGATGTAAGTGGACAAAGCAAAAAGATGCTTCAACCAAAGGGTTTCCGTGAACCACGATCTCCCAGAACTGATGGAGCGCTGTCGTTCCCAAACCACAGTCACCTCCGCTGTCGTCGGGCATACGTGCATCGTCAACATCATAGCAATGTTTATAGCGTCGTTGTTTTCTTAGGTTAGTTTTGCTTGTTTTTACGTGGCTTGGTTGAATTGTAATGTATAATGTGGTTTGTTATTTCTAGTTAACAGACTGCGGCGCTGCTAGTATAACACACCGTTGCCATGGACGCAGTTCAGAGACGGAACAGACTAGTATTTTCTTTAGCAGAAGCAATACTCGTTTTTAAATCAATAAACTCGTTTTTAAGTCAATATTTTGTGTCAAATTATTGATTTATTTGGTTGATTTATATGTAGGCTAATAAGCAGGATAATATATGAGCGGTTGTTATAGCGAATACAACCAACAACCGCCTCGCATACATTATCCCATTCATATGTCGCAATCAGCTGGCACATAAGCATTATTAGCCTTCAACTTGTGAAATATTGATCATTTTTTGGTAGATGGCGCGATCCGTTTTGTCTAACAAAACTTTGTTCGCAAAAGTTTGCTTGAATGTTGTTCGATTCAGTGCGAAAATAAATGGAAACACCTTAAAATGTCTCAAATCAATTCGATATAGCAATTTGATCGCAAAACAGCATGTGACGTCATTACGTACAGGTTTTTATTCGCTTTAAAGCCGTTGGATGGAAACACACTTTCACCAGCTTTATCCGCATGAGTTTTTTAACCGAATTTCAGATAATTCGATTGACAAGTGGATGGAAACATGGCTACTGACACCAACTTCCTTTTTTAAAGGATATAGAGGTCAAGTTCACCCTCGAGAACATCCCACTGCCCCAATGGTGATGCTTATTGTTCAATCTATCATTATTTGGTATCATTGCTTTATTACATAAAGGTTAACCGGAATTAGTTACTTTTTACTAAAAATGGGTCCACTACATATAACAGAACATCACATTTGGACATTTATTATGATATGTTTGAAACGAAAACATAAAATTTTACTGCATTTTTTGGTTTCTGTGTTAGATGAACACTTCAGTTTCTAGTCGATAATAATATCACAATATATTTGTGAAAATACGGTTGTTACAATGCCAACATTTTCCATTAGAAAAGTTCAGCATCACATCAAATACTAATACTAGCCTAAGTAAAAGGTTCTCACGCTTATTGAAGACAAGAACAAAGGACAAGTAAATACAACAGAACAAAAATACAAATGAAACAGTGTGATTTACTGTTAAATAGACCTACCTGAAAAAACATTACAGAATTGAATGATCAAAATGTAAAACAAAAAATAAAACGCTAGTCATTGCTGTGTGAATTCAAAACACTGATTCTTATTAAAGCTACAAAGGTTCTTCAGTCAAGATCAGAGAGTGATTTTCTGTTTGTCGTTTGTTGTTTTATTATTATTAATGACAGAGAGAACAGCAGGTTTATTAGGCTGCCGTTACTTTCAGACCGAATGCACAGATCTAATATACTGACAAACATCCGGTTTTCGCTCAACTGTACACGTTCCTCTTCGCAACACTATATTTCAGATTTAGTCCGAGAGCTTTCTGTCCCTCCATTACAAATGTATGTACGGTATGCTGTCCTTGTCCAGAAAGGAAAAAAAGACATCAAAGTAGTCCATGTGACATCACTGGGTTATTACAATGTTTTGAAGCATCGAAAATTCATTTTGGTCCTAAAATAACAAAAACTAAGACTTTATTCAGCATTGTATTGTCTTCCGGTTCTGTTGCGGCTGAGCTTCGGTTACAGTCTGAGGGAGACTCACGCTGCACAAAAATAATCTTCACAAACATGTTTAAGGATTTCCACACAGAGGAAGACTTTCATTTATTGTCCAGCCATATTTATTTGAACCCCAATATACAGACGCACCAGAAACACGTCTTACATCAGCAGCTTCACTGCGGACTCGTGAATGCGGATCCACAACAGAACCGGAAGACAATACAATGCTGAATAAAGTCGTAGTTTTTGTTATTTTAGGACCAAAATGAATTTTCGATGCTTCAAAACATTGTAATAACCCACTGATGTCACATGGACTACTTTGATGATGTCTTTATTTCCTTTCTGGACAAGGACAGTAAGCTCTCGGACTAAATCTAAAATATTTTAAACTGTTCTGAAGATGAACGGAGGTCTGCCTTGGGACAACATGAGGGTGAGTCATTAATGACATCATTTTCAACTAACCCTTTAAGACAAAACCAATTGTGTTTACTAGAATCCTTGCCAAGATGGCCATTTTGACATAATTCTGTGTGTATTTGATCATTTAAGAGCAATAAAAAAAAAATTGCGCTTAAATATTAGCATTTTTATAACCACTGGCTTCAAACAAAAACATTAAAAATGGCAAAAAAAGGGAAGATGGGAGACAACAACCAATAAAACACAGACCTGTACAACACAAACAGACTCATTATACAGACAAATGAATATTAAAATTTGAGCGGAGAGGGAAAAACAGTGTGAGTTGAGGGCACATTGATGTGTTTTGAAAATGAAAAAATGTCTTTTGGTGTTTCGTGAGCCTTTGAAAACCGTTTCTGGCACTAGCAGAAGATCATACCTGTCTGGCACTGGCGAGTCTCTCCCCTCCTCTTCTTCTTGATCTTCTGCTTAAGAGCTCGGCTTGAGCTGATGCTGTCAGAGATCTGCAGGTAGGGAGTGCCTGTGTCGTTCTTACTTTCTAGGCTGCTTCCTGTAGGAAAGCCATGACTGGTAAGGTGTTTGTATCGGACATTTACACCCTATAAATGCACTAAAAGGAAAGGAGAATGTTTTTTTTATAAATGTTAAGTTTTAAGACAGCAAGAGCTAACCAAAAATGAAAATTCTGTCATCGGTTTTCGCAGGGTTTTACAATGCTTAAAAGCCAATAATTAATCAAATCAAAAAATTAAATAAATATGGATGCACTGTTTATCGGAATAAAACTGAAATGGCTATATGGCTCAGTGCAAATAATCACAAAGACAGGGATTCGGCTGACAAATGTTCTGGAGACCCTGAGCTATCGTACGGCTTCAGAAGACTTAAATATATGAAGAGTTCAGATGCAAAAGCCTCTAAATGCCATTTGAAATTTTCTTCTTTAATGATGATTTTTATCAAACTTGTATATTTAAGTTCAGTAATTTCACTTAAATAACAATTAATAGGTAATTATCATTGCCATTTAAGTGAAATCACTGAACTTAAATATACAAGCTTGATAAAAATTATCATTCTGGAAGAAAATTTCAAATGGCACTTAGAGGCTTTTGCATCTGAACTCTTCATATATTCATTAGTGCTGTCAAACGATTAAAATATTTAATCGTGATTAATCGCATTAATGTCATAATTAACTCTCGATTAATCGCACGTTTTTATCTATTCTAAATTATCTTTTGTTTTCTTTTTGTTACATTATTTTTTCTCATTTTAATGTTCTTATCAACATGGAAAAGTGGATTGGCTTGTTTAGTGCAAATGTTTTTTATTATTATTATTGAAAATAACATTGGAATAGTGTTCAATTTCACACTAACATAAATAATCTCTCACACAATGTAACACTGTCCATCAATAAAAGGGTGAAAGAAATACTGACGGTCCTGATATTGACGAGGGGGTGGAGAATTCGCATCATCTGTGTGTGTGTGTGTGTTTGCTTGGCCATCATCAAGCGGTGTTTCAGACTGGACGTGCTGCGATGACGATAGCTCGGTTCACAACGACAAAATACAAAGTTCACTTTGGTCTTGTCAATGAGACAATTTGGCAACTTTTTAAAAGTAAACTTTCCATTCAGAATCTTCTAACAGCATCCATTTCGGCGTCTCGCGCTCGTCATCCACTCAAAACGTAACATTTGGCCGGCTCGCAAGCCGAAACGAGTGTGTGCGGCACAAAACGTCCTCGTGCTGCGCTCTGAAACCCATTCAATATGGCTTGCGCCGCGCGAGGACGTTTTATTGCTTTTCGACCAAAGCACAAGCGGATCTAGCTAGAACGGAAACAAAACAACAGGCACGCCGCACACACACGTTTCGGCTTGCGAGCCGGCTTTGAGTGGATGACGAGCGAGAGACGCCGAAATGGATCAGGACGCATGCCGCGTCCTGTTGCAAAAGTATGTGAAAAAACTACAAAGTTTGCTAGGAAAAAAGACGTTAATCGCGCGATAAAAAAATAACGCCGTTAAAATGGGTTTGCGTTAACTCCGTTAATAACGCGTTAAACTGACAGCCCTAATATTCATATTTACAGGCCAATACTAGGGTAGAATGGTAGTGCTGCTCCAAATTCAGACAGGATTTTCATTTTTGGGTGGACTATTAATTCAAAGCAATTTGTATCTCTGCCTGCAACAAAAAAGTGAAGGACCATAAGCAGTTGCCCAGGCCGCAGGAACAAAGCTCTTGTTAACTGGTGTGTCCTCCAGTTGTGCTTCTGTTATCCCAGCAGCCTCTTCCTCCCCAACAATGACCTCCATATACACCTGGTCAGTCATCTCCGAACAGTCTACAGGACAGGGTATAACGTAAGCACATTTGTTTGACATAGAAATTTCCGTATTCATTTTTTCTTATTCGTCATTCGGTGGATGTGAATAGTCAAAACACCACTACAAACACTTGCTATGGATGGGAAAAATGCAGAAACTTGAACCCAATCCTAATTTTTTTATGACGGACGAAAGTTTCTAAGGCAGCGATTGACACAATGCGAGGCCATCTTTATTTTTTAACGTGAGGATTTCGGGCTCAGTGTGCGAGGACCTTAACTCTTCTTAAAAAGAGGCATAACTCACTGATGTCCTCGTCTCCATGGCAGGCGTCCTTCACAGCCATGTAGACCATCTTCTCTCTGGGCAGCCGGCCTGAGACCACTGGCTCCAGCACCGCGTGCCCATTGGGGAAATCACTTTCTGCTACCACCTCTGTGCTGCCTACAACACCACACAAACATATTCATCTTACAGGGCATGAATGGAGAACCAAAATGTCCTTGATATTTACTCATAATGGTGCGTTCACACCGGACGCGAATAGCGCGTCAGGCGCGAATGATTTCCATGTTAAGTCAATGCAAAGACGCGCTATGCGCCTGTGGCGCGAATGAGGCATGGAGCGCGGCGCGGAAGACCGGATGGCGCGAATTGAGCGTCTGGCGCGTTAAGCGCGAATGATTTAGTTAGTGCCATTTGTGACGCATTTCGTGTCTGCCGCCCGAGTTGAAAAATCTGAACTTTGGCGTGAATTCACGCCGCGTTAACCAATCAGGAGCCCAGCTGCTTGTGTCTGGATGCTTCAATAAATTATTTAGTAATATGACTAAATGCATGGTTGGATTATGCACAACAAAGCAAATATTTTATCATTTAAAACATTATTTCTATATACGAGACATGTTCATTTTGTATTGAAAGTTATTCATTCCATATCTAGATTATATAAAATAGTATTATGATGTAAAGACAATCAACATATGTGCATAAGTTCGTGTCTGGACGTGAGAAAAAAAAAAAAAAAATCACAGGACAGGTTAATAACTTTTTGGAAGCTGGCTCTATTTATCATCAAAACAAAAATAAATGACAGCTAGATTAGATGGATGAGGGCGAGGGTGATCCTCGCTCTGATGCGGGACAACAGGTCATCAAACTGGGCGCGGGACAGGCGGAAGTACCGCTGACAGCGTCCGTCATCCAGCGCAGCTCCTGGAGCGAGCAAATGGTGAAACTAGCCAAACGGTTCACCTCAGAAGGGTCCGGTGGACACAAATATACGGCGACGATGATCCCAGAGTAAATACAGAGCGGTGACTCTCTCGATGAATGCTCAGTCGACATAAAAACAATGGCCGCCAACGGATTTCGATTCTGACGCGTCACGTGAGTAAATTTCGCTTCAAACTTTTGTTTTTACGCGCGTCAGTTTCACTCTTGACACGCGAATTAAAGGGCACCTATTATGGAAAATTCACTTTTACATGGTGTTTGAACATAAATGTGTGTTGGCAGTGTGTGAGCAAAACCACCCTAGAATGATAAAAATCCACCCAGTGTTTTTTTTACAATCTCAATAAATCATATGCACTGCCTCAGAACGAGCTGTTCTGAGATTCAGCTCTTTGTGACGTAGAACGGGAGACGGGTTTGATTGACAGTGTGGCTGTGGCCTAGACCCCGCCCTCGGTGATCTGTACACATTATCCTCCATTACCTGTTATGTCTCTTGGAAACATAAGTGTTCTGTCGTGGACTCGTGGGTTAATCCTGTTGTTGTGGCATAAAAGTTAATCCTCAACTGTGGATCGTCATCTACTGTTTGCGATCCACCGTCACATCCAGTAACAGTAAGTGTGTTTTATGATTTTTGAGCAAATAGTCTTTTCAGTCAATGTCAGCCAATTCAACAACAAATGCGTCTATAGTTGTTGTCGTTGTAGGATGTCTGTGTAGGCTATATAATTTAAACCTTGTTTGTATAGTGTGTAACCACACGTTTATATATATTTAAAGATATTGTATTAAAAACTGCATATATGTTGTTGTTCTGTAAGTTAGCCATCTCCTCACATTTGCCACAGAAGCACCCGTATGACAAGTAAACATGACGCCACAGGTCCCCGTCCCTCGCAAAAATGTAATTTCGCTTGTACGTAGCAAACTTTATCACAGTATGTGTATGTAATTTCAAAAAAATTGCGCCAGCATTAGTGTTTATGTGTCTGTGTGTGTGTGTTGCACATGCCCGTCATTTCAAAGGGAACGCGATTGCAACGCTAAAGTACATAAATGTATCAAATAACCATACCGAGACGTACTGGTCCATTCTCATTTGTGTTTATTCTGCCGGAGTCTCTTCGTACTATTTATATATTCTGATTCAAACGTACGCTGAATGACAGACAAAACAGCGCGTCTTTCACTCTCTCTCAGCCCTTCTGCTTACCGACTGCCATAGGTATCAAGTTACGCCCTCATTCAAAGGCAGGGCGGGGATATGCAGCTCATTTGCATTTAAAGCCGTATACCTCCAAAACAGCTCATTTTTAAGCAGGCCCCAAAATGACATTTTCAAATGGTTATAATAAATTAACTGTGGGGTATTTTGAGCTGAAACTTCACAAATACATTCTAGGGACACCAGAGACCAATATTACATCTAGTAAAAAGGGGCATAATAGGTGCCCTTTAACACAAAGTGATCAAGCGTCAAACTAGACGCGTGATTCACGTCCGGTGTGAACGTAGAATAAGAGGTTACTCTACACCAGGGCTGCACAATTCATCAAACTTCTAATCGTGATTATGGCTGCCACGATCACGTAATCGTTCAAAGCCACGATAACAAACAAACTTCGAACTCATCCTCACTCTCATCTCATGGAAAAGCGAACTCTGCACTCTTCCTATTGCCCTTTCCGTAAAATATTGTTGTATTAATTTTCTAAAAAGAAGAAATCTACTTTTTATTTATACATAAAAAAATAAATTAATAAATGCAATCATATTGTTGATACTACTATCAATAAAAATCCCAATGGGAAAATACATTACTGCAATTCCACTGTGGTACAGCGTTGCCATATGGAAACATTGATATTTTCTCAATTTGCAGTAAAACTATCTAAGACAAAGTTCATTTGTGAATAAAAATATCTAATTTACTTATCAAAGATGCATCAAAATGTTTAGAAATTAGGTTAATAGAGCAATTTCTGAAGCATTTCAACAGGTGTCTTCCATGTAACAGTGGGAAAGAGTGTTTTGGAGGAAACATTCAAATGTCATGTGACTTCAAACAACTCATCATTGGCTACCTTAAAGGGATAGTGCACCCAATGATTGTTTGTGTATGTGACATTCTTCTTTCAGATTAATACAATCTTGTCTACGGCTTGAGGGTGAGTGAATCATGATTTTCATTTTTGGGAGAATTAACCGTTTAAGGCCTGCCCTTTTAATTCCCATAGTGAAATATATTGTATTTTTTCTGAATAACAAGGTATGATGTAGAAAATTAGTCGAAATGAATTGTTGCCATATGGCAACGCCTCTCAGTAACAGTGAGAGAATGAGTAGTAGCAATCAGCTTGTGGTAAACATCTGAAATGTGTTCCTTACCAATTTCCACATCTTCATCTCCATCGGCCTTAAAGATGTAAACTTTGATGACCTCAGAGCTGAACTCGTCCTCTTTCGAGCCGTCGTCGTCTTGGCCCACATCTGCACTGATCTTTAAAGAGGCGTCTCCAATGTCTAGCTTTTCCCCAACCTCATCCACTGCAAAGAAGCCAGATATCAGACATAGCGGTCAATCCTCCGACAATAAAATCGATGCATCGCCATTCTCTCTCGAATCGATTCTGAGCTTAGTTTATAACAGCAGATGGCGCTCTAGGCTAGTTTTTAACCACACTCTCAAACGCTCGAGAAGAAGAGCACGTGTGCGTTCGGCTGATGACGCGAGATTAATGTAAACAGCCCACTGCAAACACCCCTGTATTCGCTTCAACCTTTTCGAACTTTATAAATGATTATTTTATCGAAGGTTCAAGTGGTGTGTGTAAGGCGTCCGAAGCCAGCAGAGTACGGCTGTTTCTAATGACATCTGAGGTTAAAAACGAATCGCGATGCATTCGGAAAATTTTTATAATAATAATTTCTCGATTCCCCGATTTATTGCCCCATCCAAGCTGGCATAAAAGCAAACTCACAGGAAATCATGAGGTAGTCCTCTGAAGTGCTCTTCACATCCTCCTCATCGTCCACTTTAATAGCGACATCAGACGGCATGGCGTCGTGTGACTGTATGACGGTCTCGGAGTCGGACACCATGACCTCTGCAGACACCAGGTCGTGATCCAGCGGACTCTGATCGTGAGGTGACATGAGGTCCGCCACGAACACCTGATCAGGCTCCGTCTCCAGAGCCTCTTGGATGGCCACCTCGGCCCCCAGGATAGACTCGGAGAGGATCACTCCCTCGCTGGTGATGACGTCCTCGTGACAGATGTCAGGCCCTTCCACCACTTCAGCTTCGAGGTCGGCCTCCAGCATGATGCCCTCATCCGAGATCATCACGGCCTCCGGCACCGACACCACTATGTGATCGCCGTCGATGTGGGCCATGCCACCCATCCCTGCAACTGCACCAGAGAATAGCACAACACAAGTGTACAAAACTGACAGAGCATTTAATGAGGTGGTTCAGAAATATTGTTCGGTTGTTTTTGTTTGTCATCACACCCCAAATGCAAAGTCTTATGGGTTTGGAAAGGCATGAGAATGATTCCTGTGAGGTTATTGTTAATAACAATTTAATATAGTAAAGATTAAAAAAAAAGAAAAAGAAAAAACTATTTATAAGGGGAAATTTTGACATTACAGCAGCATAAACAAGACAAAACAAATACTACACTTAAGACAACAAAACATTATTGCAATTATGTATTGCAAAGATAAATTGTGTAAAGACACCAAAAAACATTATATCATTAAATATAAATGAAAAAAGACTAATAAATAAATATCTTAAATATAAGTATATGAGTAAATATACTCTCCTAAAAAAATAAAGGGTGTAAACACTCAGAATTTATTCACATCCAGCGAAATACAAAAAACAAAACAAAAAAACACATAAGTTTGTAAGACTTTGATTATAGTAAGAACTCTATAAAATGATCCGTCAATGTCATAACCTAAAATAGGCCAAACATCAGTCAATTAATTGACTCATTATTTTAATTACGGTTCCTTACCAAAATCTGGCATGATCATTGTATGGGGCATTTTCAAATCCTTGTGAAGCTCCAGGATCCCTCCGCCGTGATCCATAATCTGGGATTTTTCCACAATACTGAAAACATTACAAAAAAAGGACTGCTCTATGAGGAATGTGATATTTAAATATAAATTATTACATGAAATTATGGCCACCCCCTGACTAAAATTTTTTCTAGCCATTCATTTAAGCCATTAGTCGACTAATTGTAGGTTTATATTAATTTAAATGACTTAAATATATACACTAAAGCTTGCCGCAAAGCACCAGCAAAAGAAATGATATTGAATGTGTCAAAAAATAGCAAGGAGACATTTTAATTATTTATTAATAAACTAGTGTTTTCCGAGTCAGTGTCGGCTGCAAAGATGAAGTTGATGATGCCGACTCGTCATCTGAAGTAGCCTATAGTGGACGCACCTTTTGCTACTTCAGTGTTTTTTAAATGGTGAGCCATATTTGAGGTCGATTGATGAAAGTTAGACAACAAGACCCGTTAAGGTTCTGTCCCTCACACACAGTTTTTTTTCTACGACTAACTGACTAACGAAATTCTGGTTGACAAAGCCGCTTCTCGTCTAATATTAGGGGGCAGCCCAACACAAAATGACAGAAAATTCAATCCAGCACACTAAATTCATATGAATAATTTTTCAAAAAAAGGTTTTCTTTTCGAATCCAAAGCAAATGACACTGTGAGTGAAAACTGCCATTTAACAAACCTTCACATTTGACAGTAGTTCCCTTCACATAAAAGTGTCACAAATATTAAGAAAAACTGTGAATCTGGCATCTGGGTTGGATAATGTCTGAAAGAAACAGAAGAGACAATGAAATTAAATGTATACAACATTTACAATTACAACAATTTGTTTATAATTTGTAGAGCTTTTATAATTTTTTATATTTCCAAATATAAAACGTGGAGCTAACAAAATATCCTAAAACATAGAACAAAGAATTCAAGCACAGTAGCTAAATAAAATAATTTATAAACATATAAACTGTGTTTATCATTCAGAAAGTAATTTCTTAACATTTTATATATATATATATATATATATATATATATAAAACACAACATTTAAGGTGATATCAAGAAAGTGGTTGATTATAATAAATTAATCATAACCGGTAAATATTAAATTAGACTTTATTAGTAATTACAACTTAATAAGCATAGCAATTCTTTAAGGAGGTTTCCAACATGACGTCATATCTCTTTTGTGAGGAGAAATTGAGTAACATTACTAACTAACGTTATATGTTTACGGTCACTAAAAAGAGTATCAGAAGTATAACGCTTTTATTTTTAAATGATTGCCTGATGTCTGAAAAAAGTTTCAGTAATGACAGTGATTGTTATTTTTTTTTTCCAGTCTATGTTATGATGGCGTAATCTGACCATACTACGAAAAAGGTGGACTCATTAATATTAATTCCGTCACGTGTCTGCAACAACCAGTGCCGTTACCACATGACTCTGATATACTCGTGAGATGAGAGACCTTCTCCATAGTAGGCTTAGTAATTGGGCGTACTGGTCCATGTGACAGGTCAATCGAAACAAAGTTTGGATTGTTGCAAGGAGTCGGTGCTGTTAAAATCCTTTACAAAATACAACGTTTCGAAATTCACTGTAATATTCCAGGAGAATTCGGTTCTTTACGTAGTTGACAGATTGCGCAAATGCAGCCGCGTTACTGCGCCATCTTGCCCTCCGCCATTACACCACATGCTAAACGGCTAATAGCATTAGCTAACGAATATGTCAACATGTATTTGAATACAACACAACCGAGGGAATCACAAAAACACGCAACCCAGACGCAATTTCTGTATTTACTTCGTATATGACTGATAAATGCGTCAAAAGCCAGACGCTAGTTTTATTTTCGTTAGTTTTGCGTAGGGTCCGGCTAGCAGGAGCGCGCGCTGGGCGCTTCCTCGCGCTTGAACACAACACCAGGCCCGCGCAGGCCGACTGGGCCGACGGCCACCGTTTCATACACACGCTGCACAAATCCAGAACACTTTACCTACTCCGTGACTGCCTTCAGAGCGTTGATGAGTTTCCGATCCCCTCGAAATTGTCGTATTTTATTATAGTTAATTTTCCAACGGTAGCACTACTGCGGCCTGTACATTTGAGGATCCTCGAACGCTCTTTCCCAGGCCTGAGGCCTGAGCCAATCACGCTCCTCGATTCGTCGCCTCCGCCAATCAGATTTCTCGTTTCTAAGCCTCGGCCAATCAGAATGTTCGTTGACAACAGCAACGGGTGGGGCAGAGCGAACGCGCGGCATGCTTTACGTCACCTCATACGACAACATTGCGCTATCTACCTAAATAAGTTACGGTGCAAGTGGCGTTATGGTGTAATGAATTAAAGATCTGGGGCCCGTTTCAATAAGGAGGTTCAACCAACTCTGAGTTAAAGCTTGAACTCTGAGTTGACTTACCCTGAGATGGGAAACTCTGAGTTTTCGGTTACAGAACAGCTGAAATGAGTTAGTTCAATCAACTCTGAGTTGACTGACTCTGAGTTAAGCGCGTGCACCACAGTTATAAAAAGCCATTATTAATGGAGCGCAGATATTATGAGTCACCATGGCAACAGCGCCAGACAAAAAGAGGTGTTGGGTATAATTAATTACCAAGTAATCTAAATATTGTAATTTAATTAAAGGGATCACTCTTAATTCTTCTTTAATTTAAAATAAAATATGATGCAATTACATTAAATAGGCTACTGCATAAACTATAGACCAATTCAGTATAAAACAATAGTGGATTTACTACATACATTTTTAAAAGGTATATTTTTATATAACCTTCTCCCTCTACACACTTTGATCAATTCAAGAATAATTCATGCAATTGTATTGTTAATTTGAAAGCATTAAAAGTGCAGTTTTTTTGTCTCTCCTCCTTGTATTAATCAAGTGGTTGAGGTTGATATAGGATTTAGTAATATGTAGACCAATACTTTCTAGAGATAGTAATTATTACATTAATCTAACTACACCGTTGAAGATGTCATTTGTTGTTAATAATTCATAACTATTTTAGAGTAACTGTTATAATATCAGAGGTGAAACTGGAAGAATGTTATTCAACCTAAAGTAGTCTACTATTACTTTGATACATTTTTACTTAAGTAAAAGTAAAAATACCAGTCTAAAAAATCTACTCAAGTAAAAAGTAGTTAATTTAAAACATGAGTAAAAGTTGCTGAGTAACTTGTTTAACAGCGGGGGTGGGGTGGGGGACTCCCCCATGTGGGGTTGTAACGTATGAGAGTTTCACAGTATGAGAACCGTCTCAGAAAATATCACGGTTTATGGTATTAAACAATTGATAAAAATATATAAACTGCATTATTAAATTACGGTTATTATTTTCATCAGTTAAAATGACAGTTAAATACATTAAACATTTGTTCAATACAACATAATATCAACTAACTTCAATAATTGATTATGATTATGATTGACATCTTATTTTTTATCATTAATAACTTATTAAATTTTATTAAAAAATTGTCAATGATTTAATAGAAATATATTATCCAAAACAGTGGTAATCAAATAAAAGTTTAGCAAATGTTTTAATCCTTTTATTTTTTGGCAAAGTGCTGCAAAACAGATTTAGTCAATTAAACCATGGACAAACAATATATATATTCCTTAAAGAATGTGTAAATACATTTTAGTATTATTGTTGGTGTTTAAACAGCACTTCCTCTTTAAAAAAGGGGAGGAGACCACAAGAAACTCTGGGTTTACTGAAGAAAACCTGCTCCCGACCAGGTTAGGTTCACAGAGTAAGTTACCATGGTAACTGACTCTGAGTATAAGTTACCTCTCTTTCAGAAACGGGCTTGACTTACTCTGCTTTCTCGGGTTTGATATACCCCCCTTTCTGAAACGGAAAACCCAGAGTTTCCCTCATTTCAGGGTTAACATACTCAGAGTTTTCACTTAACCTCCTTTCTGAAACAGGCCCCTGCTTTCACACTTGTGCTCCTCTACACGCTCAAACAACACGACGCATACACTGTAAATGTATTTTGGTTGGTTTGGATAACATTAAAACATAAGTTTGTAATGTGTTAGTGTTTTAGAATGAATACAATTGCTCCTCATTTAGTTCTATTGCTGAAACTGATTTATTGATTTTCTGAGGCACTCCATTGTCATTGCATACCCAGATATCTCCAATTTAGCTGGCTTAGTGCATATTAAAACATCAAAATTCAGATTATCCCCTCCAGATGGAGTGAAAGTGTCTCTGAATTAAGAAACAGTGTTGCAGTAGTAATTAATGTACCTTGGCACATTGATGTGATCTCAATAAAAATTTTAAAAATGTCAATTTTCTTCACCTACAAGATACATTTTTGACCTCTATAATTGCTCTGTTATGTCTTGTCGACACAAAACATACAAATTTCTTGCTTTACAGAGAACTATTCCTTCATAACATTAAACATTTTCACACTGTTTTTCCCCCCACAGAGAAAACATATATCCTTCATTTCTAAAAAATAGACTTAACATGCAAAATCAACATCAGGTTATTCCACAGCATCTAGGAATTCAATTCCACACGTTGTTTCACCAAAAAAACTACATGTATTACAAGACACAAACCTTCTTCATTATTCAAGTTAACTCAGTTTTTCAAACCTCCCCATTCTCATGAAATTAAAAGCACATTGATGTTTTAAAAAACAAAACAAAAAAACAAGCAAAAATTACAATTAATGTTACAGTCTCTGTCAGATCCACCGTTCCTCTTATCATTGAGACTCTGGATTGGTTCACACTCTTGTTTGAGGGCCTCTCTGATGGGTTTTTAGGCAGTGGTGCCGCGTTGGGTTTCACTGTGAGGACGACAGGTGGAGTTCAGTAACAACCATCTTTCCAGGATTCATCAGTGAAGGGAGCACAGGGTTTGGTCATTCCCAGGGATCTGCTATAGCGGGAAATAAGCAAAATAACCTCAACTCCAAATAACGTTGGAAATAACTACGGTGTATTTAGCCGATTGTGAGTTACCTTCTGGGTGTCTGTGGAAGTCTGCCTCTGGAAGACGGGGACGTTGGGGTCATGCCTCTTCCGGGTGTTTGTCTGGTTACAGCAGCGCTCCTGGAGCCTGAATATGCCGCTCCATTGCTGGGACCCGGGGACTGAACCCTCCTCATCCCTCCCTGGGCCCCCGGAGGCCCTTTGGCATGCTGTCGCACCCCAGTCATAGAGCCCACGGGCCCGAGAGCTTTCATGGGAGCCCGCAGATAGAGCGGGGACTGGCCATCGCCCCTCATCCGTGCAGATGATACACCTGCAAGAGCACCCAATCACACAGACACTCGTGTATTATGCTCATCCATGTTATTAATGTTGCATTTTAACTGGCAGAAAGTGTAAGAAAGACTTTCACACTGACAACAAAGAAAAGCCTAGACACTTGCAGGAAACACAAAGTATGGAAGAAAATGAATGGCAAATGTTTTTGATACAAAAAACTTGCTTGTTGAAACAACATGTATCGGATTAACCATGCTTGCATTTTAATTCGTCAAAATCAAATCCGAGGTCCGAGTCGGTTCGTTGGCTATAATAGAACGCACCACTATTCTACTACTTCTTGCGCAATTCTCGCACATGCGTCGTGGAAATCTCTCTTAAGCCACTGTAGTCACATGGAAAAACATTTTCTTCATTCACTTTCTGGGCCATCAAGTTTCATTCCCTTAGGAGCCCATGTAGCAGTGATCAAGCCCTCAAATTTAATAAAAAATATCTTCATTTGAGTTCCGAAGATGAACGAAGGTCTTACAGTGTTGGTACAGCATGGGCGTGAGTAATTAATGACTTAATTTTCATTTTTGGGTGAACTAACCCTTTAAATACCTGAAATAAGGTCTGTGGTAAACACAAGCTCAATATATTTTCACATTTTATTCTAAAGCATGAAATACACCAGTAAAAACCCCCTCGTGATATTAATAAACCTTTTACCAGTCTGGTAAAAGTGGCTAACTGAAAACAACAGAGCTTGTCCAACGCATTCTCATCCTTCAGCGTCATATAGAACGCTATATGACAAAACGGCGCTATACTACGCACATGGCACCCGTTATCGTTAATATAACACGCGCTGTGATGGTTAGGTTTAGGTGTGGGGTAGGGTAGGGTAGTCTCATATTACACTAAAGGATTTATGACGCCTTGGGTTCGCGTGAATATTAACGATAAAGGGTGCCATGTGCGTAGTACAGCGCCGTTTTGTCATATAGCGTTCTATGTGACGCTAAAGGATGAGAACGGGCTGGCTTCTCGGGGATGTTAAACGTCATCAGCCTGACAGGTAAACTCATCTACTCGCTATAATCACGCTCTAGCAAACTATTCGAACTAACGTTTAGGGAAAATGTTTTAGTTTTTTTACATACAGACTTGTATGTAGTCGGAAGTCAGTGTTGCAGGTAATCTACAGCCCACGTTTAGCTTTGACTTCTGCCGAATTTAAATAACTGAAACTGAAATAATTATAAACTAGGGCTGTGTAACGATTAATAGCGATTAATCACATCCAAAATAAAAGTTTGTGTTTACATATTATATGTGTGTGTAGCGTGTATAATTATTTTGTATATATAAATACACGTACATGCATGTATTTAAGAAATATTTGCATGTACTTTACTTTATATATATTTATACAAAATTTATATTATACATAAATATAAATATTTGATAACATATAAACTATTAATGATATATTTTTCTTGAATATATACATGCATATGTGTGTATTTATATATACAAAATAATTAATTATACACACTAGACACATATATTTTGTAAACACAAACTTTTATTTTGGATGCGATTAATCGTGATTAATCGTTACACAGCCCTATTATAAACATGGTGTTCAGTTGTGAAGATTATCGTATTGACAAAACGTATAATGGTGAGTTAACATTGAACGCGAATGGAGCGTCAAATACGCGTCTATCGGGTCTAGTTAGACGTTTGAATCTTCCGCCCGAGTTCAAATTTTTCAACTTGCGCGGAAGTTTACAGTTTGGTCCCATGGACTTTTATTGTAATCTTCAATATGTTCCGCGTGCCTGACAACTGTGAGGGGGGGTGAATTTTTTTTTTAACTCGTTAGTTTAGATCATATTTAGATATAAAATGTATGACAAATAAGGGCGGTTAACTTTGATTGACAGCTGATAACGGGCTGTGCCGAGTGAATTTGACGTCTTGGCCATGATCTGACACAACACAACATACCACCTCTGTAACATTTGTATTTTCCAAGATTTTCCAGTATGGCGCCGCCCATACCCCCCATAAACAGTTTCAAACCCATTCAGAGAGTCTATGGGTGACGTCACAGACGCTTTGTCCATATTTTGTACAGTCTATGGTCTGTTCGCGTCTTTGCATTGACTTTGTATGTAATCTACTCGTGCAAAATTCGCGTTCGGTGTGAACGCACCATAAGAATCATAAACCTTGGTTGGTCACGGGGCTTTTTCATAACAAATTGTTTTTTTGTCAATGGATCAAGGCTGATACTAACTTCCAGGTTGGCCTGCTATAAAATACATCATCCCTGGACATCAAAGGATGTGCGATAGTGGCTCCACAACAGGCACAACAGGTTTTAAGAGCAGAAATAATGGATGATGGGTGAGGGGTGAGGGGAGGAGAAACCGGACCAATAGTGTATTGTTAGTTCAACAATAGTCAAGGAGTGGTCATTCCCGAAACCAGACACACACACCTGCACTCAACATCCATTCACTTCACCACTGTGACGGGGATTATGAGGTTGTTTTGAAAGCATCATCATCAACACACAGCTGTACCTGAGGAACAGAGGTCAGGGGTCAGGGTGAAGGAGAAGCAGAGGAGCGGGGTACCAACCTGTCGGGGAGTGGGGCAGACGGGACGTGCGGTTGCCTGAGCTCTGTAAGTTAGCCTCCATGCTGCGGCTGTTTCTGACTGCCTCCAGAGAGTGCAGGCTGGTGCGCGGGGTCAGGTTAGGCATGCTGTGCCTGAGCTCCTCTGAAAACCACACACACAGCCTGCTTAACACACTACCCGCCCATTGAGAACATCTTGCTGTCTATGAGATGCAGAAGGAATACATGCAGGTGCAATGCTGATCAGCCAATCAATAAAGGGTTGTACCATGCTGTGTTTTCCCTGATGTCCACTTATATTCGTTTATCATGACCACTTTCATGATAAACCCTCTGGATAAAAACTTTTGAACCCAAGGGTCAGAGCCTTTAAGACCTCAGAACACCTCTTAATCACTTTAAGGGCTTTTGCACCGGGTAGTTCCACCAGGGTGTTCCCTGAGAACTAATGGTTCCCGTATGCCTGGTTCAGATTACACGATTTTTTTGTCTGTTACGACAGTCACTGTGTCAGATTACGCGATTTTGACTCCTAAAATCTTGTCGTGTCGTGGACATGTCAGACTACACGTTGATTCCTGACCAGTCATCATGTTAAAGACGGTGCGCGTGATGTCATCGAGAAGGCGAAACTAGTAGCGAGTGACTTTCCGAAACGAATGTAAACAATGGATGAAGCGGTGAGTGTTGTATTGGCTGTCCTGTGTTCAGAAAAAAGTAAATAAAAAAAAAGAAAACCCGACAATGGACACGTTCCTGGATTGCTCGAAGAGGACAGTATGGGCTGTCAATCCTCCAAAGAGAACTTGAGCTAAAATATTGTTTTCTTATATATTTTTACTTTTAGTTTTAACGTTAGCTCTAGTTCACTAGTTTATGATCTGTTTAACAGTCCAGTCTAATACGTTATTGGATAGAACTGTTATACATAGACATAGGTTAGGGGTGTAACGATACACGTATACTGGCTTTCAGTTGGGTTTTCGGTACGCATTTTAAACCGAACGGTTCGTTGGACCATTTTTCCTGCCGACCAACATTTCCTTATTTCAAATGTAGGCACGTCGCGCGTGGCAAGCGCGCTCATAGACGCTGGCATGACCACAACTTTGCCCAACATCAAATGGCAAATGTAATGTAAGCGGAACGAAACTGAGCTACTCGTTATTGTGTGGTTGACGGACCGTTTATCAGTTTGGACCAATGCAGCGTGAGCCGATCGTGATGTCATCGAGAAGGCGAAAATAGTAGCGAGTGACTTCCGGAAACGAACGTAAACAAACAATGGATGAAGCGGTGAGTGTTGTATTGGCTGTCCTTTGTTCAGAAAAAAAGTAAAAAAAAAATAAATAAAAAAAATAAAATAAAAAACCCGACAATGGACACGTTCCTGGATTGCTTGAAGAGGACCGTATTCAAGTTCAAGAGAACTTGAGCTAAAATATTGTTTTCTTATATATTTTTACTTTTAACGTTAGCTCTTTCGTTTCGCTAAGTTTGAAAGTTGTGTACAAAAAGGTTCTGTGCTCCTATTGGTCAACCTCATACATGTGACGGAACCGTCGTGGACGACCGTTAAAAAAAATAAACATGCTAGTTTTTTTGTCGTGAAGCATCGCAGACGTGGCGTAGGTTGTCGCCCACTATGATACACTACAAGATGATACGATCGAATCTTGCGTCCAGACGCTCGTTGTCGTTTGCGAATCCCCACGACACCCTACGTCGAACGGATCGTGCCAAAATCGGGCTAAAATCGTGTAATCTGAACCAGGCATTAGGAATGTTTTCCTAGTTGTTTTCGCGCCGCCAGTAGAGCTCTGAAGTGACGTAAGCCGCGCTCGTTGTTGGGACTTATTTTGACGGCACAGAGAATGCCAGACATAGTTCACTAGTTTACGATCTGTTTAACAGTCCTGTCTAATACGTTATTGGATAGAACTGTTATACATAGACATATGGTTAGGGGTGTAACGATACACGTATACAGTTCGGTACGAGGCTTTCGGTACGCATTTTAAACCGAACGGTTCGTTGGACCATTTTTCCTGCCGATCAACATTTCCTTATTTCAAATGTAGGCACGTCGCGAGTGGCAAGCGCGCTCACAGACGCTGGCGTGACCACAACATTGCCCAACATCAATTGGCAAATGTAATGTAAGCGGAACGAAACTGAGCTACTCGTTATTGTGTGGTTGACGGAAAGTTTATCGGTTTGGACCAATGCAGCGTGAGCCGATTTTGATCATCAGCACTGTTACTACACAGCCAAATCCAGTAAAGAAAACATTTGAATTCGCCACTGAAGTAATGACATCGCTGCGAGATCTAGTGAGAAACATTCACATTTCTCCATTATTAACAGATCAAACAGCGCTGACACGGAAACCAGGAGAAACATTGTGCCATGAATGAATTATCCAGTGTCCACAGATCAGCAACATTCACCACAGAAAACTGTTACCATGGAAGTTTGGCAGGAATAGTAGGCTATAATGCTTTCAAGTAACATTACGTCGGTTGTATTTTGAAATTATGAATACAATTGCTGCCCTCAAATGTTAATCTGAACTAAAATAAACCTTTGTTTATAACTACTACAATATTACATTTCATTTTGCCCAAGAAGCTGTTTTGATTTATATGCTCCTAAGAAAAGTCAAGTATAGCTCCATCATTGCTCAAAGTAAAAAAAAATATCATACTTTATGATGTTAGTTTTAATAAAAATATAATTTAAAAATAATTTGTATAATTTATAATTTGTATCGTATATTAAGTGTATCGTATCGAACCGAACCATGAATTTTGTGAACCGTTACACCCCTAGAAATGGTATTACCGTATGCCGTGTGCTTGATGTCCAGTATTGTTGAGCAGAAATACATAATCCATAATAGTACATAATCATGTTTCTCTTGGTCTCCTTAAAGTCACGTTGGATTTTCTCCTGAGCGTAAAGGTTAAGAGCTTCATCTATCACTGTTTTCCATGTTCGTAGAGTTAGTTTGTAGAGTAAATGTATAGGCTATAATCTGTATGCACACACCTTTTCATAAAATGGCGGGTGTTTTGTGTGCGTTCGGCCAATCAGCGAACTCCAACGTCACTGGTAGTTCCTATAGTACTGGTTTAGACCGACTCTGAAGTAGGAAATAAAGTAGTTCCTCTAAAAGGAGTTCCTAAAACTAAAATCGTTCCTAGTTCCTGTGGTGGGAACGCGCCAAAATCTGCGTACTTCCGCCAATAGATCTAGGAAAAATGAGGTTCCTCCGGTGCGAAAGCCCCTATTTAAATAAGTAACGGAGCTGCAGCTTTGCTGACAGATCCAATACTGCTTTATATTCTCCATCCTTCAATAACAGTCTGTTTTCAAAGTTAGACACACAGTTACAGACTTGTGAACAATTTGACTGAAATGATCAGGGACTTTCAGCTGCGCATTGTTCTTTCATCATTAGCTCATCTGGTATTTAGGAATAACAGTATCTATTCAGTTCTCACTGGTTACCCAATAGATAAGATTGCAGTGTAAATAGGTGGTCATACATAGTTCCAGGTTCCTGATGATAGAATTTCAAGGACTTCGAATTAGATGTTTTTTCAGCGAACATTCAATAATTGTTTTTTTTTTACGGCTACATCTACAGACAACGATGTCCTAAAAACTGAAAAGTTTTTCCTTTGCAATGACAATGTTGTCAAACGATCCCCGTTTACATGGATCCGCGAAAACAAAATTATTATTCAGTAATACGCATTATGTCACCGTTCTCACAAATTTGTGGTATTGTTTACACGGAGATGTTTTAATTTTGTCAAAATTCGCATTTTCAGGCCCCCAAAATCGATGGATGGCCAAACACATACAATGTTTTCAGTTTTTAGTTTAAAATGGTGTCATGTACATGACCTCCTAGACTTTGATTTACTTTTACCAACATCTAAAATAAGTCATAGTTGTCCTATGTCTTTCATGACAATTTATCCTTCTCCAACAGCATCAATGAATTCATATCTAAAGGGCAGTGCATCCGTATCGCAGTTCATCAATCAGTTCTGTTCTGCAAGCACATTCCCACCAGGCTTGTGTACACTTCCAGTTAAAAGTTTTGGATTGGTAAGATTTTTAATGTTTTTAAAAGAAGTCTCTTCTGCTCACCAAGGCTGCATTTATTTGATAAAATTATATATATATATATATATATATATGAAGAGTTCAGATGCAAAAGCCTCTAAATGCCATTTGAAATGTTCTTCTTTAATGATGATTTTTATCAAGCTTGTATATTTAAGTTCAGTGATTTCACTTAAATAACAATTAATAGGTAATTATCATTGCCATTTAAGTGAAATCACTGAACTTAAATATACAAGCTTGATAAAAATCATCATTCTAGAAGAAAATTTCAAATGGCACTTAGAGGCTTTTGCATCTGAACTCTTCATATATATATATATATATATATTATAACAGTATCTATTCAGTATATATATATATATATATATATATATATTGTGGGAAATAATTACAATTTAAAACAGCTGTTTTGTATGTGAAAATATAGTAAAGTGTAATTTATTCCTGTGATCAAAACTGAATTTTCAGCATCATTACTCCAGCAGATTTGATGCTCAAGAAACATTTATTATTATCATCAATGTTGATAACAGTTATTTCCATTTTTATTTCAGGATTCTTTGATTAATATAAAGTTCAAAAGAACAGCATTTATCTGAAATAGAAAGCTTTTGTAACATTAAACACTACCGTTCAAAAGTTTGGGGTCAGTAAGAATTTGTATTTAATTTTTCTGGGGAAAGAAATATAAGAAATCAATACTTTTATTCATCAAGGATGAATTAAATTTTATAATGTTACAAAAGATTATATATTTATGCTGTTATTTTGAACTTTCTATTCATCAAAGAAACCTGAAAAAAAAATGTGTACAACTTTTGTCAACAATGATAATAATGAATGTGTTTTGAGCATCAAATCTGCACGAGAATGACTTCTGAAGGATCATGTGACGCTGAAGACTGGAGTGCTTAAAATCCAGCTTTGATCACAGGAATAAATTAGTCTTTAAAATATATTAAAATAGAAAACAGTTATTTTAAATTCTCATAATATTTAGCAATAATTTTTTTTTTTTAAATGAATGCAGCCACAGTGAGCAGAAGAGACTTCATTTAAAGACATTAAACATCTTAGCGGTCCTGAACTTGTGACTGGAAGTGTACACCGTCTGCTGAACACCAAACGTCCTACCCTCGCTCTTGGACCCGGGGCCCTGCAGGGAGCGGCGGGACATGCGCGGGCGCGGGGCGGCGAGCCGGCTGTACTCCGCCAGTGTGTTGGGAGAGAGGCAGCGGGGAGAGCTGTGCGGCGAGGGCGAGTAGCGCTGGAGACGCTGAGGCAGAGAGCAGCACTCGTCCTCCTCATCCTCCAGACTGTAGGAGTCAAACTCCTGATCGCTGTACGTGCCTCGACGCAGAGACTGCAGGGACGCCGACGAGCTGCGGCGCGAGGCCGAGGTAGAGGCGTAGTCCTGCCGGAGACCTGAAACACACACACACACAAGCCACTGGCTGTTACAGTGAAGTCACATTAGTAGTAGGATTATTACAACAAAAACTGGAAAGTCAAAAATTAACCCTTTGAAGTTGGTACAGTACTAACACGCCAAGTTTGATCGACACATGCTGAACACGCCAAAAAGGCATTTTCTATGGATTTGAAGCGCAGTCAGTTAACCTTCAAATGGTCTTCGTTTCCTGTTCACACTTCTGGGCTTCGGGGTCTATACGACCCCAACAATTGATTGAGTAATTGCTCAAAAAATATACATTTTTAATTATATAAAAAATATATGATTTTTGTTTTTTGTTTACTTCTCATCTTGTCACGGGTGTGGGTGCAGGCAGAAGAACAGCCTGAGTCCAAGAAGCTCCAATATACAGATTTACTAATAATTAAATACAAATACAGGCAGGAAGACAGGGTAACACCAAGTAACATTAAACATTGACCGACCAAGACAGACTGAAGGAGGGAGAACTAAATACACAGAAGAATCAAACATAATGAGGTGAAGACAGGTGAAACAGATGAACAGGACGCTGAACGGGAGGCTGATGAGGGAGTGAGTTCAGGTGTGCAGACGAGAGGATCATGGGAAGTGTAGTGCAGATGACGGGACACACTGGTGAGGACGACAGACTGTGACATCACTCCCCCCTCCCGGTAGGCGTGGCCTCACGCCGTAACATCAATGGGGAGGGGGGGTGGGAGCAGGATGAGGGCGAGGCCAGGGCGGAGCAGGCTGAGGGCGTGGCCAGGGCGGAGCAGGCTGAGGGCGTGGCCAGGGCGGAGCAGGCTGAGGGCGAGACCAGGGCGGAGCAGGCTGAGGGCGTGGCCAGGGCGGAGCAGGCTGAGGGCGTGGCCAGGGCGGAGCAGGCTGAGGGCGAGACCAGGGCGGAGCAGGCTGAGGGCGTGGCCAGGGCGGAGCAGGCTGAGGGTGTGGCCAGGGCGGAGGAGGCTGAGGGCGTGGCCAGGGCGGAGCAGGCTGAGGGCGAGACCAGGGCGGAGCAGGCTGAGGGCGAGACCAGGGCGGAGCAGATGGAGGGAGGACCCCTGGTGGAGCCGATGGAACTGGGGCTGACGACACCAGGGGGCCGACTGACAGGGGCGGAGCAGATGGGAGAGGAGACCAGGGTGAAGCTGAGGGACAGACGACATTGGGTGCTGAGGAGGGACTGAGGGACCATGGTGACACCGTAGGCTCTGGTGACTGAAGTGACGACAGGGGAACAGAGGGACACGGTGAGGTCAGAGGGCGTGAGGGCTGACGGGTGACTGGAGGGAGTGAGGAGTCCGACAGAACCGGGGGGGTGACATGACGGGGCGGAGCCAGAGGAAGGAAGTCCAAAGGTGAAGGGAGGATGACGAGGGAGCGCAGGGAATCCGGAGGACAGAGGGAGCCTGGCCGAGCTGGTGGACTGTGGGACCATGGAGGAGCTGAGGGAGGTAAGAGCCACGGGGGAGCCAATGGGACCGGGGGTCGAGGAAGTGTCCATGTGGAGGAGGTGGGAGGCGAAAACTGGGGATCCCACGACCAGGCTGGGTCAGGGGAGCTGGCAGACGGAAGGGCTGACGGCTGCGTGACGGGAAGAGGTGGGAGAGGGAGGCTGGGTGGGATCCTGGTCTCGGGCTCTGGCTGGACGGTCTCGGGCTCTGGCTGGACGGTCTCGGGCTCTGGCTGGACGGTCTCGGGCTCTGGCTGGACGGTCTCGGGCTCTGGCTGGACGGTCTCGGGCTCAGGCTGGACGGTCTCGGGCTCAGGCTGGACGGTCTCTGGCGCTGGCTGGACGGTCTCTGGCGCTGGCTGGACGGCCTCTGGCGCTGGCTGGACGGGGCTGGATGGAACCAGCGAAGTGGAGAGCTTGGGCTCGGCGGGGCTGGACGGAACCAGTGGAGAGGAGATCTCGGGCTTTGGAGTGGTGCTGGTGACTTCCTCCACCGTGAATGGAGACTCACAGCATACCAGCACCCACTCCACACAGGCGGTGAAATCATCTGGACCGTTCCCTGGGAGGCGTGCCCGGGACCGCTCGCTGAGGCTGGCGATGTAGAACTCACTCAGCGACTGGTCAGAATAGTGAGTGAGGCACGCCAACTCCAGAAAATCCCTAGTATGGGATTCCAGGGAACGGTCTTCCTGATCAAGGCAGAGGAGAGCCACTGCGGGAATGTCCATCTTTACTTTTGGGTCGGTCAATCTGTCACGGGTGTGGGTGCAGGCAGAAGAACAGCCTGAGTCCAAGAAGCTCCAATATACAGATTTACTAATAATTAAATACAAATACAGGCAGGAAGACAGGGTAACACCAAGTAACATTAAACATTGACCGACCAAGACAGACTGAAGGAGGGAGAACTAAATACACAGAAGAATCAAACATAATGAGGTGAAGACAGGTGAAACAGATGAACAGGATGCTGAACGGGAGGCTGATGAGGGAGTGAGTTCAGGTGTGCAGACGAGAGGATCATGGGAAGTGTAGTGCAGATGACGGGACACACTGGTGAGGACGACAGACTGTGACGCATCTATTCATTAAGGCTGTGTTTTTGGAGATATAAAGTACTTTTGTATCCATATACCACACGATTCCTCAATTAGCTTGCATATGAAATATTTTTTTTTTATGATACATTGCATTTATGCTCTAGTACTAGGCCTTCATTTCTGTGTAAAAATTGTCAGATTTATGCCAGTTGACACATGAAGAAAATATATTTAGTTTTTTTTTTTTCACATTCCCCATTCATTTCAATGTAGGGTCATATTGAGCCAAAGACCAGAATACCTTCAGAACAACCAAATCAAGCCCAGTTTTGTGTGTGTATAGATAGATAATGTATGAAAATTCACAAAATCTTATTCCACTGAGATGAAGGGAACAATATTTTGTTTTGTTTTTTAATATTTTTTTTTTAAGTAAAAGTCGATTGGGGTCGTATAGACTGAGGGCTTCAAAAGACACAGGCTGAATCCGAAACCGCCTCCTAAACCCTCATTCGATATTCCCTACGTTAGTCCACTTTAGCCTAGTTCACACTCCATGATTTTAAGCCCGATTTACAAATCGTTGAGCTCGCCGACAGGTCAGGCTGTTATCGCGGGGGATTGACGAACGCTCGCCAATCTGTTAGTATGAAAGAGCCAACAACGCATCAAAGACGCTTCTAGCATGCTAGATATCCAGAGCTGTCGCCAACTCAACCTCACGTCATGAGCTACAGCCAATCAGAGCAAGGCATGGGTTGAGGTCAATCCTATTTTTTCTCAGAGCAAATCATCGCGCAAACAGTTTGCAGCACTAGTTTCTGTCTCTGCTGGGTATTGGCGCGTGCTGTTTCGGGTCATTTCCGGTTCATTTTATCTCGTGATTTTTCGGTTTATAGACAAGATAGAATCATTGGGTGACAGAGTTGTTGTCAACTCGTGTAGTGCGTTACCTCCTGTTGCGGATCAATCACGTTTTGTTGTGTGGTGTGAACAGCTCAACAACTTGAACACTCCTGATTTCACAGAGAGCAAGTCATGCAGTGTGAACCACACAGTTCAGCCCGACGTGAACTAGGCTTAATACTGTTCACTTGAAGAAGTGAACGAAAACGAGTGAGCGAATTCGCACTGCCGTTGAGCATACATCAGTCGTACACTCGTTATTGCAGTGCATTGTGGGATGGAATGAGTGCACCCAATAACATCCACTATGGTTTCGGACACCACTACAAATGGCTGTTCCCTCAAACGCCCTATTTGAGGGTATAGGGGGAGATTCAGATTCAGCCATAGACTATCAGTACGTTCTCTGCGGAGTCAGAGCCCGTCTAACGGAGAGCCTTGGCACTTCCTATTAGCCCCGTTGTGTATCATCTTGGTTGCAGTTCCATTAGAATTCCACTGGAGGTGATCGCGGGCGAGAGCAGAATGAATGGGAGTCTATGGAGCTAAACGGCTAAATGTATCTCTTTCTCCTGCTTGTCGTTAAATCAAAAAAGATTTTATTGTTGATTCCGCAAGTTCAATATAGATTATAGGCCAAAAGTCGAATGAACGAGTACTTATGTCCTTTTGATTTCTTACAGGTTAGGCCGTTGTTGGCCGCAACACGCTAGCATTCTGCTATTGTGTGACGGCTAGGGGTGGCACGGTTCACGAAACCGACGGTTCGGTTTGTATCACGGTTTTAGTGTCACGGTTTTCGGTTCTGTACGGTTCTTGTTATTTTTTTCTTTTAATCTTTAACACTTCAGAAATGTACTTCAGCATGTGATATATAGCTTAATTATCCACACTTTAGGATACAGTATAAAAAAAATTATATTCATGCAATCATGCACAAACTGAATTTGACTCTTTGACTTTAAGCACATTTTGGGACTATCTCAGAGGAAAGCTAGGTGAGATTTAGATACAGCAAGAGAGAAGAAATTGACATGCTTTTTGTTTATTTGGCAAAAAAAAAATGAGAATGTGTATCACTATGTCTACAAGAACTTGTGCATTTTTATCACACAAATCTTATTTACACAAAGAAATTAACTTGCATTTATGAACTGACAACTTTTGTAGCTCTTACAAAAATTCTATCTTTTAAAAGAAAAAGAGAGGAACTACACTGTCTTTTATGAATAAGTCAATATACATGAAACCCCATTGCCTATAATTAGGCTGTAGAAATAGCAAAGGCCATAAACATAAAGTGAAAAGTTCAACCTCAACACAAAAAACAGTATCAACAATGCTTCTATTCCCAAAAAGTGAGGGTACCTTTTTTTCAGTTTAAATTAAAGTGCAGGATTTGGAAACATTTGACTGAAGCTCTTATCTAAACATAAAGTGCCACTGTAACGATATATTAAAATACCATAACATGAAATCAAAAATGTCCCCACACACCGGACTTATAGACTTATAGGACGCTGGCGCATCCTCCAACTCCCTCATCTCTCCCACTTGCCATTTCTCCGCGTGCCGTGACCTGCAGCGCTCCATACTCCACTTTTACTGGCTTGTTTACTAACTTGAACCGGCGCTGCACAGAGCGATCGGTAATGACATCAAATATCGCGAAAGTGAGTGACGGAGCCGTCGTTCCCGCTCTAGTGTGATGTTATTCACCGGTCGCTCTGTGCAGCTCCGGTCCAAGTCGAACAAGCTTATGTCGCGCGAAAAGAAAACACACGTCACATACGGGCACGAGGTTACATTGCGCATGCGTCGAACCGTGAGACGCACGCACGCTCCGAACCGAGACAAGCAAACCGAACGGTTCGGGTGTTTTTTCATGTACCGTGCCACCCCTAGTGACGGCATCACATTTCTGAACGGATCTTTAGAACAGATAAGTGAACTTAAAAATGCAATTTTCAGCTGAGTGTATTATCGTAGCCCTCCCTTTTAAATGCAACTTTCAAATTACTTGACAAAAAATTACATCCTGAGAAAAGTGGATTTCTGGGGGTGAAACCCCATTGACTCCCATTCATTCTGCACTCGACCGCGAGCGCCCCCGCATGGACAGAGTCGTGTTACTGCAGCCAGTCCAGAACCCGGAAGTAACCAGCCAGTGCCAATTCTCTTCAATTAGACATTCTCTGACGGAGTTTAGTGAGCTTGCGAGCTTTTAAATTTACAGTATTTAAAGGGCTAGTTCACCCAAAAATTATGAAATTATTCTCATTAATGAACCGGAAGACAAAACAATGCTGAATAAAGTTGTAGTTTTTGTTATTTTTATACCAAAATGAATTTTCGATGCTTCCAAAACATTGTAATAACCCAATGATGTCACATGACTACTTTGATGATGTCTTTATTTCCTTTCTGGACAAGGACAGTATACCGTCCATACATGTTCAATGGAGGGACAGAAAGCTCTCAGACTAAATCTAAAATATCTTAAAATGTGTTGCGAAGATGAGCGGAGGTCTTTTCGGAGTCATTATTGACAATTTTCATTTTTGGGTGAACTAACCCTTCGGGACACTCAGAGATTTGTAGTTTTTGGCAATCGCTGTTTATAATTAAAGACTCTTTGAGACCGAGCTCTACCGTATACATTACAACATGAAACTGCCTTTTTGAAATGACATTTCTGACAGAAAACACATTCAATATTATGTAGGGTTTTATTTTGCCCAAAGTAAATTGCTGATGTGAAAAGTGGCCATTCCAACCAGACTGAACAAAGTTAACGGGAATTAAAATAATACCAGTAACTGAACTTAGTTAATTTATGTAGTAAGTAAACCGGGTCAGTTTTGATTTCCTTTGCAGACTCACCAATATTTTGTCAAATCATCTGCAGAATACAAACCCATGTGTTGTGTCAAATAAAACGTGTGCTTTTACCTTAAGCTACTGTGTAATAGTTACACAAGAGACTCAAGTTAATCTCTTAAAGTGTTCTCGATACACAAATAACACCGCCTGCAATTTGCCTGAACCAATCAGATCATTCTGTTGAAGCAATGCGTTTCAAAACAAACAACAAGAATAGAAAGCATTTTCATATCCTACATTTATTTGCATTGCATGAATAAGTGGTGCATTGCGCCCTCAGGGTCTGGACGTGTGTCTGGTGAACTTACTCTCCTCCTGCAGACGAGCCATTATCTGAACGTCAGTCAGATCCTGAAGCTTATAGCCCATGGAGATGGAGTCATCTGAGGTGCTTAACTCACTGTCAATAGAGGACTGAGAGCTGAGAGCAGAGTGGCCCATGTGACCTGTTAACAACAGAAAACACTCAATGTCAGAGCAGCAACAACTGATGATAATAGATCGAAAGAATCGTCAGCGAATTTGATTATCGATTATTCGCAACTGGTTGCTGTCACGACACTTCATTTGTGAATAAAACATTAGTGGAAAACTGGACCCCAAACATGAGAAAGCTTTATACCACTTAACTGTCACCGTCCCACAGGTGGGACGTTTGCCACTATATTTTTCAAACAATAATATCTTAGTAAAAACCTTAAATAATATTGACAAACTATATATCATTTGAAAGCTTACAATCTCTAGTTTCCATATTTGGTGACTGATTTTCAAAATATATTACAGAGGAGCCATAATTTATCAATATAAAACAAGAATATTTTCATGCTCATAAGGCGTGTTCAGACCTTTATTTTAAAATAGCAGTAAACATGAAAAATCATGAAAAAAAGTTTGTTTTCATGCCAAAAGTTCAAAAGATGGAATCCATTCAATTATTTTGGAAAAAAAAGGTCTGAAAAGTTTGAAATATCAAGAAAAAAATAATAAATTCACCATTTGTGGCGTGTCAGCTAGCTATGACTTACATGCGTGTTCTTTGTATGTGTTTCTTAGAGGTTCAATTCATATCAAAATCTGCCAAACTTCCCATGCTACTTCTGAATAGGATCGCTACTTCAGAAATTGTATGGAAATTGTGAAAATAATGGTTCATATCACTCAAAACATGAATGGAAATGCAGGCGCCCTTATATGGGCAGTAATGGAGTCTGATTGTGCCCTAGTGAAAAAGTTTGGTACTGCGCTCAAACAAAATCTTACTGAAAGCTCATTTTTTGAGATATCAACCTAAAATTTGAAACACAACTTGTTCAGATTTTTGGCTTTGATCTTTCTGCCATTTTAGAGTAGCCCAGGTTTTGAAAATATATATTTTATGTAAAATATGAATAATTAATATTTTTACATTGTACATTTCCATAAACTCAAACTTCTATAACTTTTTTTCTGTTTCACTTTCTTAATTTATTTCACTTCTACAAAAATCTGCCAAATGTCTTCTTTAAAACAAGACCAATCATATGTCTATCTATATTCCAAAGCATTCTTGAATTACAACCATTTAAATTCGAAATGTGCATTTTCATGTCTATTCAAAAAAGGGGGGGTGACAGTTAACAGGTTAAGCTTCACACTCACAAGCATTTACCTCAGCTTGTGCGGTCAGATTTAACACATTTGAGATGCGCTTTCCACAGGCCATCACTTGCATTTGACTGGTATACCCTTATCAGTAATGTTAGAAAGAGGATGGTAACCCCTACTACTCAGCTTTCTCCACCAAACAAGAGCCTTCTAGCTTAGGAGCACTTCGACTCAGCGTAGTAATATCATCACTCGTGAAAAGTCCTCTCCCCCCCCCTCACTCTCCGGAGCGATGATATTACTACGCCGAGTCATATATATACAGATATATATGTGCCGAGTCGAAGTGCTCCCAGTCACTTGCTGTGGAATTCCGCCATAAAATATAGTTATCCACTTTACACGCTTAGAAAAGCGCAACGTTTTATTTTGTGTCACCATCCTAGGTCGAGTTACACTGCTCGAGTAACTGTATTTAATTAGGGGAAACGTGGAGGTGTTTGGTCGCTTCTCTGCTTGGCTCATATTGAATAAACTGGGCTAGTTAAAGGGCATATTGCAGGTTAGAGGACCCAACGAGTAGGGTTGGGTATCGTTTGAATTTGAACGATTCTGATTCCGATTGCGATTCCTTGTTTCAATTCCGGTTCCTAACGATTCTCGATTCCGATTCTTTTAAGAGGCAGGGTCAAAAAAGTTTAGCTAACCTTGCTAACCAACGGTCTTTCTGAAGGAAATACTCCTTCTGTAAAAATACTCCTTTTGTCACAAATTTTGCATTTTGCCGAGATTTTGTTATTTTAGAAAAGTGAAGCCACACTTTGGATCGCCGACGTAAGCTACTAATGTTCGACTCGCGCGGTTATGCCAACACTTCCGGTAGACGCTTCTTCGTTGGTGTTGTTCAGCGGTTTCTTCTTCCGCTCGGCGGACTGTGAATATCGAAACTAGGAATCGAAATTTTAACTTTTGAACGATTCCGGGAAAAACGAAAAGTTAGTCTCGGTTCCAATCGATACTCGATTCTCGATACCCAACCCTACCAACGAGTCAATGCATATAAAAACAATGTAGGAACTAGATTTTCTTTAAAATATACGTATAAACACGCTACAGAAGCTTCTGCAGTCGTTTTTGTGAGAAAATTTTACTTCCGCGCCTGAAAATGGGCGTGGCGGGACGCAATGAGCGGGAGAGCCGTCGATTCACACAACAGGAAAACAATGGATCGCATGACATTTCGGACGCTGAGGAAATACTCGTATGACGGATCAAGCCATAAAGTTATGAGCCTGCTATGCTAAAGAGATCAGGGACAGGCCAGGATAATGTCAGACAGAATGGTCAGAGAAAAATTGAGCTGTGATGTGAGGAGAACCAGTGGAGAACAGGACAGGTGCCTTTTAGGTGAGAGACGTGCTTATAGTAGGCTATACACTAGGGCTGGGCAAAAAAATCGATTTTTCGATTAATCGTTTTTTAAAATGTGGTCGATTCAAAATCGATTCTCAACGGCCGGAATCGATTTTTTCCATATAAAGGGCTCGCGGACGCGGTGCTGCATCTTCTCGTCTCTCTGCACTAGGCAAGCGCCAAGCGCTGCAGCTGTCGATACACACACTCGTTTAGGAGTCGGGACATGACAGAATGTTCACTTAACAATCGGGCCAGCATTGCATCGTAACCTATGATCGTAACTAACGTTTATCATTTTCACGTCTTTTTGAGTTTTACAAGCAATGTTAAACCATCCCGTGCTCGCGGACTCTCAGAGATGTCTTTCACTGCGTGTCTTTCACAGTAACGTTACAGCCTAAATCTGCCTCACAAACAGCTCGCCAGAAACAAAAGTTTTGTCCCTGGATTATATCACTTTAACAGTTAAAACACGCAACATTATGTCAAAACTCTGGTCTTGGTGAGTAACCTCGTAAAGACAGTCGGTAATGTCTTAAATTAGCATTAAACGCGTGTGACAGAAAGTTAATGAAACAGTAATGGATTCGCGCACTGGTTCTTAAAGTGAACGCAGCCATTTGTGTCAGTCATTAATTCTGTTGTCATAACAACAGAATATAGTATTAATTGTAAGCAATCAGAATTAATAGCCTTTGTATTTAATTCAGTCTGGACTAAAAAGACTATCCAGTGTTATTTTACATTGGATTACTTTAGTCAGTTTCTGTAGTATTTCTGACATACCCAAAAAACTACCCCAAAATGTCTCTTAATTTGTGTCTTTATTCTATTGTATTTATTTGTGCTACTTTTTTCAATTTAATTCAAAGATTGAAATCAAGCTTCCATACATAAACTCCTAAAACAAAAATAAACAAAAAATTACATTACCATTTAGGTAAGATCAATGTAAAAAAAAAAGTCTAAATATTTATATATTTATTTATCTATTTCTATCTTAAACATAAAATAACATGATACAGTTTGATCAAGCTGTGCTTTTTTTGCATATTGCATCAAAATCCTGTTTATTCTCTGTATTCATTTAGTGTACCTAAAATAAAAAGAGTTTTATATACAGGTTTATGGCTCTTAATTTCCTTGTATTAATTAACCACTAGTAAACTTATGTCCACTGTTCTTTTTTATAAACATAGGATTTGTATTACATCTTCATTGTAGTCGAATCGAGAATCAAATCAGGAATCGAAATCGAAAAATGAATCGAGAATCGAAATCGAATCGAACTGAGAGCTTGTGAATCGAAATCGAATCGAAATTGAAATGTGAATCGATACCCAGCCCTAATATACACGTTCGCTAACGACACTGTGCTCACAATATTGTACAGATTATTATGATCCTATAACAGGCCAGCAGACATTAGTATGTTTAGGGTAGATTTATATACTTTTAAATGTATAAAAACTTTACTTGAGTATGTTTCTATACTAAAAGCATAGGCTATACTCAGGTACATTTTTAATACATATTTTTCACCTAGGTTATAACATAAACAGAACATTAAAGATTTGAGTATTTAAACAACCAATTTTGTTTTTCAATTACAAGTTCTATTTAGGGCATGACATGACTAAGTTACCTATATAACACTATTTGATGCCATATTGGTAGTATATACGACGATCAATATTCTTGCTTCGGCATACCATGATTTGAACTCCATCACATTGCCGGGATGCTAATCATTTGATCTGAAGTGAACGCTACACACGACGCGTTTTCCGAGCCGATGCAGAAGAGAAATCCCGTCTCTTCACCTGCTCAAACCGCACCAGGAACGAAAGATAGGCTATATATGAAAACTTGTGGACTCGATCTTGAAGTCCTGACAGGCTGGAGTTTTTGCAATCTCCACAAACACAATAATTTACCATGACGATGCTAAATTAAAATGCAAAAACTAACGAAAGCACACCGACTGACGAGCGCTCTCACTGAACACCAGCCTGCTCTCCTCTGAGCCGAGGCTGCGGCTCCCTGATATGACGTCAAATGACGCGATGTTGAAAAAAAAGCCGTTTTTACTAGCAGTCCAAGAAACGCTCACTTTATCTTCTAAATTAGTGCCCTTAAGTTGTTTTAAAACATTTTAAATCCTGCATTAACTTTTCATATGGTATTTTCATACAAGGTTATCTATAAATTTCGATTTTTTTTTTACCTGCAATATGCTCTTTAAGTGCAATCAAAGTGTCTCGTACGCCAACGCGATTGAGTGCACGCACTGAGACGACAGTTCGTATCAACTCGTCTAAGTTAAGGGAATAACATAGTTTAAAAAGAAAAAACGGTGGAGTATCCCTTTAATAATATTAATGAGTTTGGCTAGTAGTTGCTGCTGTCATAACATCATTTAGGGTTTCATTATTTTCATATTATTCATGACCATTCAGCTTAAACAATACTGCCATATGATTTTTGGTCCCCTAGCCCCAGCCCTAGCACTGCAAGTGAGTCACATGCCTGCAACAAAGCAACTAAAATCATTTCTGGCTACCAAAATGGTTCATTAAACAATAGAAACTCATGCAGAGGTAGTTCCTCACGTCTTTAACACACTGCAGACCAAACCGGTTTTAAAACACACTAAGTTAAGAGGAATTTGCCAGCCAGGATCCTCATGCATGATATCTGACCTTGTCATATGCTTAATGTGTACTGAACACAAACAAAGTTGAAGCAGCTCTGTCCACACCACTGAAAGCTTGCATGGGTGCGTGTGTGTGTGTTGTGGTGAGGCTGTAAGGCGTGGGTTAATGCCATACCTGAGCTGCCAGAGGTTAGTAGTGTTTTGTTAGTTGATTTGAGGTACCCAGCAGAGGAGGATGCTGAGACGCCAGCCTCGGCCGTCTGAGATGGGCTACTGTACACGTTCTTCCATCTAGATGCTGCAAAACACAAAAATCAAATCATTTAACGACTATATCGCACAACCAGATACAAAAAAAATCATCATTTATTCACCCAAATGTCCATAAAATGAATATCAGCGGGGTGCAGTGTTGTTTTGGAGCACGATAACTTTTCAAAACTTACTCGCTCTTTAAAATACATTTGTGCTCCACAGAAAGAAAAAAAAAGAAAGTCAAAGTTTGGAGCAACATGAGGGTGAGTAAATGCTGACAGAATTTCCATTGTTGCGTGTTGTGTGAGATATCCCTTTAAATTCTACATTTGTCATTTTACATGTTAGGATGCACAAAACTTTTTCCCTTTTTGTCACGAAACAGTGAGGATTAAACTCCAAAGACTTTGAGAAAGAAAGAAGCACCATAACGTTAATAAATATGCACTTTCATCAAGAAGTTATTCTTATAAGAAATGTGACTAATGGAATTATATAAGAAGAGACCCTTACATTTCAGGAAAAAAAAAATTATATGTTACCAATAACATACATTCGACATTTGTACCCGTTAACATTTAGACTGCGTTTTCATTCATCTATTACTTACAATTCAGAGACTGTCTTGCTGCTTTGAAACTGCGGACAGGTGTGTAAAAAAAAAAATAGCATTTATATTCTATAGCCTAGCTTTTTTGGCATACAGTGTAGTGTATTTTAATGGTCTTCATTACATTTTAATATGGTGACATTAAAGTCTGCATGAAATGGAAGTTGTGATAGTTTTTTCTCCCCTATTTTGATATATATATATATATATATATATATATATATATATAATAATTATACACAGTGCACCCACATATATTATGTAAACACAAACTTTTATTGTGGATTTGATTAATCGCTTGACAGCCCTAAATATATATGTATTATATATATTTTATTTTATATATATATATAAGGGAGTTCTGGATTTTTGTCCATTGTGATTTGAACTTAAATTAGTTTGGCAAGTAGTTTTTGCTGTGGTTTCGAAATTGGAAACAAGAATTGTGAAATTTCACTAGTATTTAAAATACTGTAATAAGCGTATTTGTTCGAATACAAAGTTAAACGAGTCAAACATTGAACAACAAAAACAAACATTGAACAACACCACAACAAAAACATTGAAAACAGTAACTATTTTATTGTATTGACTTTTTTGTTGAAGGGCAACTAGAAAAAAAAAACCTTAGTGTTGAGCCCTGTGCATGTTATAGATCTTATTGTGAACATTTCAACCATGCAACATGTTTTATGTTTTATAAAAATGTTGCGTAATGTTTAATCAAAATGTCATAACTGTATCTCTCTGTGGCGCTATTTACTTCTGGTATTAAAATGCGTTTTGAAGAAACAGATCATGAGTAGACGAGGGAGACATTCCCATTTACACCTGTTTTTTTAATCCGTCTCTTTTGTCCAATTTCAACCGCTCCTGTCCTGATTTCTTCGAGGACAGGATCTATAAGCGGCTTTTTCAGATCTTTAAATCTAACAGACGAAATAACTATTAAAACAATCTGAAAACATACAGAGAGCGGCAGGTTTAGTTTCTGCTCTGACAGCTGTAAGACCAGCCGAACGCTGTAAATGTGAGTCAGAAATCAGGAATAGTGAGAGAACATTGGGCTTGGTATGTTTTTCATTTTCAAATTTGGGTCGCCAAAGTTGAAATCCCGTCTGGCTAGCACCCTTGCCATTAGGTTTACATGTTAGGTCAGACTCAGTGCACTCTTTCGTGGCTCTTTGAACATATGAACATTTACACTACGAAAGCAATCCGGTCGAATGTGTTTTAGGTCGACTTGTGATCAGTTCCTGAATCATTTGGATCATTCTATATCTGTATAACAACCCCTTTGTTTTGTTAAAATCAGTTAAATGACCATATGAAGAGTTCAGATGCAAAAGCCTCTAAGTGCCATTTGAAATTTTCTTCTAAAATGGTAATTTTTTTATCAAGCTTATATATTCAAGTTCAGTAATTTCACTTAAATCACAATTAATAGGTAATCCTCATTGCAATTTAAGTGAAATTACTGAACTTAAATATACAAGCTTGATAAAAATCATCATTCTAGAAGAAAATTTCAAATGGCACTTCATATATTGTTTCTATTATCTAGTAAAGTTTCCATACTTTGGTCTAGTCGGTTGATGAGTGTCCGACAGGCGACTTCAGTCTCTGGACTGGGGTGATCGAGAACTTTTCTACACCATTTCAGTGGTGATTCAGGCCCCTGTTCTGCCACAACCTGCTTCTTTGGGGACACGTACAGCCTGAAGAGAGAAAAACAGGACGCAATTACAGAACAGTAATTATAAACATCAACCATGAAATTAAACCGGTAAAATGAGTTTTGGGGGAGAACTAAGAAATTAGTCACAGCACCTGAAAAAAAGCACTTCTGGAGAAGTATCGGTATTGACCAATATATGTTCTTATTCCTGCGTACCATGATGCTTTGTGCGAATTATGGGTTTAACTTCCGTTAAGCTGCAAACTATCAGTGAAAGGCTCGCTCTATGAACGCAATACGTTAAAAAAGTGACACAATGAGATGACAATCGACTCACCCTTCAACCATCAAACATTAAAATGAAATTTAAGTTTAAAAGAATCAACAGACCAAAAATAGCCCCAAAATATATAGCTTGTATAACAAGCCTTAATCAAAAATGTCCATTAAAGGGATAGTTCACTTTGAAATTAATTTTTGATATGTTTTAGCTTACATCAAGGGCATCCAAGATGTAGGTGTCTTTGTTTCTGCAGTGGCTGTGATAACAAGAGGTAAAAACGATATAAATACTGTTCGTTTTCTCACTCAAACCGCTCGTTTCGTGTCTTAGGCCGTCAATGTGTACTTACATTTACGAGTCATTAGATCATGTTTAATTTGGACTTCTCTGTGCACGCTCTTTGAGGTGGTGACCATAGACCTCCATTATATGACTGACAGACAAGAACGGTTTGACCTAAAAATATCAAAATTGAAACTATTGCAGAAACAAAGACACCTACATCTTGATGCCCTTGAGGTAAGCTAAAACATATCAAAAACTAATTTCCAAGTGAACTATCCCTTTAACTTCAGCTTTACGTGCCACTATCTCAGTGATTTCCGTCATTTTGACTGATTATAAATTGCATTTACCTGTGAAAACAAACCTGGAAAGAGACGTGAGGATTTGAGGAGAATAACAAGAGATTCTTTGTGCATTACAGTCAATCATTAATGGAATATCATAAATTAAATTCAGGAGAACAGACCACAAATGTGCCGTATGTTGTCCTTTTTCATACTTTTACAGCGGATTGCAAAGGAAAAAAGGAAAATCATCATGAGGAAAAGAAAGCAGTGACTGAAAAGAGCTTGCCGTAGATATTCTTATTATAACATGTCGTGTTAAAAATACCAAGTATAACGTTATTCTCATGACGTCAGAAAATAAATCATAAAGGAAAATTGACAGTCAGACTGACGGACCAGCTTTATATGTAGGGCAACCTTATGATTTGAAATGATTCGTTTCAGCCTTTTTGAATGGAAGTGCCGCCCGTAATTCAAAACGCAGTAAGGTCGTCAGGAATAAGGTGGATAGGCCCAATAAGAAAATGTGGGTGATATATTAAAATTTATATATTTAATATATATTAAATAATGGATTAATTTCTTCAGCTGAGACACTTCAGATGCGCATCGTTCGCCGTGATGGCTTTAAATGGCTTGAAATATGACTGGAATCACTTCAAAAAAGGAAAATACAGTAAAGTGCAACATCATGCGTCTGTTTTTACAGCTAAACATCTGCCTTGGCGAGCCATTGGTTAACCACTATGTAAATGTCAGCTGTGTGTGGAAGCTAGGGTTGGGTTGACAATATCGATTTCTCACTTTAAATCAATCTTCATTTTGATGAACTAAGATTTTAAAAGATTTTAGTCTGTGCTGTTTTCAGTTAATGCGTGAACAAAACTTTACAAAATGTAGTTTTTTAGCGCACATGCTATCCAGTAATAACAATAAGCTTTGTGCTGTTACTCCTAATAAGAAGTCTTACGACTAGCAGGAAATAAACATGACTATAAAACAAACTGTCTATAAATGTTTTACTGCTACATATGAAGAGTTCAGATGCAAAAGCCTCTAAGTGCCATTTGAAATTTTCTTCTAGAATGATCATTTTTATCAAGCTTGTATATTTAAGTTCAGTAATTTCAGTTAAATGGCAATGATAATTACCTATTAATTGTTATTTAGGTGAAATTACTGAACTTAAATATACAAGTTTGATAAAAATCATCATTAAAGAAGAACATTTCAAATGGCATTTAGAGGCTTTTGCATCTGAACTCTTCATATTTAGATGACTTACTTCACATTAAACTGATATATGAGTGATGGAGTTAACATCGTGCCAAACAAAATGACACACTGCAGCTTTATATAATGGATCCTATGAAAAACTGTACTAGTCAGTCAATCCACATCCAGGTCAAAACAATCCTCTTTTTGACCGTCTAGAATGAGCAGTATCACATGAAGCATAAATCCACCAAAAGCTGCTTACCCCGTGGCAAAGATACGACCCAATGCTGCTACAAACAGGGCTCTATTAACCTCAAGCAGCAGATATGCACATACGGAGAGGATAATTGCTGGCCAATGCCAATCCACCAGAGGTTTGTGGCTGGATTATTCTGCTTACAATTAAAGCTGCATTAGAGAGATTAGCTGCTTATTATTGTTTTATTTGGGGAATTCTCTGTTAAAGGGATAGTTCACTTTGAAATAAATTGTTGATATGTTTTAGCTTACCTCAAGGGCATCAAGATGTAGGTGTCTTTGTTTCCACAGTAGTTTCAATTTTGTTATTTTTAGGTCAAACCGTTCTTGTCTGTCAGTCATATAATGCAGGTCTATGGTCACCACCTCAAAGAGTATGCACAGAGAAGTCCAGATTAAACATGATTTAATGACACCTAAATGTACACATTGATGGCCTGAGACACGAAACAAGTTTTAATATCATTTTTACCTCTTGCAACCACTGGCACCTCCAAGTGATCTGAGGGCGCTTCAGTCTGCGCAAGCGCCGGAAGTGATCTCTCTCGCGTGTGTACGTCACTCATTGTTTACACAGAGATTTCAGAAGTGTTACCCTTTACTGTGAAGATCTGAACATATTAACATATACAGGGAATCGCAATGGAAGACAATTTTGAAATATCAACAGACAACGTTGATTTTTTTCGCAACCGCACAAGAGATCACTTCTGGCGTTTTCCAGCGCTTGAGCAGACCGATTACAAGAGGTAAAAACGATATGAATACTGTTCGTTTCCTCACACAAACCGCTCGTTTCGTGTCTTAGGCCGTCAATGTGTACTTACATTTACGAGTCATTAAATCATGTTTAATTTGGACTTCTCTGAGCATGCTCTTTGAGGTGGTGACCATAGACCTCCATTATATGACTGACAGACAGAAACGGTTTGACCTAAAAATATCAAAATTGAAACTACTGCGGAAACAAAGACACCTACATCTTGGATGCCCTTGAGGTAAGCTAAAACATACCAAAAATTTATTTCAAAGTGAACTATCCCTTTAATTAAACAAATCAATGCAGAATAAAATACAAGGGATGGACTAAAAAGAACAGCCGTCCGAAAATTTTGCACGTTAAAAAATAACGACCTTACGTTATGTCAATCACGCTTGCACACTGCCTCCGAAACTTTCATCAGATCGGGCTTGATTTTCTACGTTTTTCGCATCCGTAGAAAGCAGTTTCAATGGTGTTTTAACAATAGCGAATCGCGAATACAAAAAAACACATACGAAAAGTGTCTTGCAAGCCAGAGCGATCGAGCGCACGCACTGAGACGACAGAGGTATGCATCAACTCGTCTTAGTTAAGGGAATAACATAGTTTAATGGAGTACCCCTTTAAGCGAGCAAGTCTCTGATAAACTAAACTTCAGTAAACAGACAGAGCACAATAATTCTGACTATTTAGTACCTTTTTTTACACAATCTATAACACAGCCTCCCTTCATGGTTACATTTACTATATTTCATAGCCTTCAGCATGAGCACTGTTCGTAGGAAAACATTGGGTAGTTTAATGTGAAGTATTTTTTGTAAATTGATTTTTTTTTAAACATTTGTATCCAAATAGAAAAAAAGTAGAAGATGCCAAGATATATAGCCTACAGTACATTCAGCCAAAACATACCGAGAAGAGTTTGTTTGTTTATCGCCCAACCCTAATGCTAAACCACCACTTGCACTGATCCTTCCTGACACGCAGCCAGGCATTTATTCAGCGGGCTGAACAAAACTTCACCTTGGCACTGCACCTTTCAGTCTGACCTTCCCTAATATCCAAAGTGGATTTAAAACAGCTCAACCACAGAGAAGAACAGCTACTGAGCCCAGCACTAACATGGCAAGGCCAGGCTTCAACTGAGTCTAGAGATGCCACTGGACGTCCCGTGTTTGTGGATCCCACTCTCTCAAATCACGGCCACATTCACCGATGCATCGCTGTTCCATTCAGCATGACAGTAGACGCAAGATCTCACAATAAATCACATTTACTCATGTCATTCCAAGCTCATAAGACTTTGGTTCACCTTCAAAACACAAATAGGCTTTTACAGTGCTTTTCCATTACCAGTACCAGCTCAACTCGCCTCGGCTCGCTTTTCGCACCGTTTTCCATTGAGACAGTACCGCCACAAATAGTACCTGGTCGTCATAGCGACGCCTTTCGTTCCTCGTTGCCCTATCAAGCTCTCGCTGGATCCTCTCTTCGGCAACCAAACTAAGGAAAGTCTGCACCTCCTCATTTGACCACGGCGTATCCTTCGAGTTGCCATAATAATAGCAGTTAGTTTAGTAACTATCTCTGGCCAAACTATTTAAAAATAGTGGGGTTATTCTGGAAACTGAAGTCTGGCGCGTGCAATGATGACGCAGTGAATGGTGACGATTCTCTCTGACCAATCAGCATAGACAGTAGAAGAAGTGGACAGAGCCATCTCATTGGAACTCAATTGAGACAAGTGAAGCCCATTTTAAGCGATTTTTTAGGACTTCCGTTCCTGACGCGCAGACTCAAACAGAGCTCGACGACGTAGATGTGACGTGAGCAACTTCTAGTGGCTGTGGCATGAGAAATCTGAATCATTCCCTTCCGAAACTTGCAGAGGCGGAGAGTGTGAATAGGCTAGGAGCTGTCCATGAGCTAGGAGAAAGAGACACTAGGTATCTGATTAATTATTTTGTCTCCACGTTTCCCCAATTGCCCGCGAGCATCTCCTCCTGTCCATACGGTAATCTCTCTACTGTGCGACAGAGAGTCACGGGGTTATGACGCAATCGTTAGCCTACTTATACAAAAAACTGCTTCTACGGGGCCATAACACGTAAGCTACAAGGTAATGGAGCATTTTATACATTGTCGTGTTTCTTTAGAAATAAATAATGGACAAATGGAGTCTTCAAACGCCTCAGATGTAAAGTTATTCGCCATTAAAGTGACGCCAAAATGAATGGGAGTCAATGGAAATGCTACCGCAAGTGAAGTTCTGCTACAAGATGGTGGCACCCGGCCGGCTTCAACTTCCGGTCGATGGATTACCCCCTTGCCAATCGGCAGGCGGCATTGTTTTCACGTCACATTTTAGTACCAGCTCAGCTCGCCTTAACACTAGAACGGCCACAACGGTCATTTTGACCGTTTTGAATTTTACATCTACAATAACTTTGTTGAAAAAAATAATAAAATCCTGCTGGTACCTGACTTTTCCTAAAATTGTCTGTATTTTCATTTAAAATGCTTTTCATATAAATTAAGTTATGTAAACGTAAGGCAAAACAAAAAAAAATGAACATATTTACCTATTTCGGCCATAGACGGTCATATTGACCGCACTGAATTTTGCGGTATTTTTTTGTTAAATATCCCGCGGTTGATCGTGTTCTCTCCCAACTGTCAACAGAATGGTCCGTCCGATCACCTCTGTAGCTGTGTTTGCTATATAATAATTTCTACATTAGTTGTTGATCAGAAATAAGCAAATAAAACCGGACTACAGTTATCTATAATTCGGATGCAGGGGAACAATCGGAGGTGGAAAGTGACAGCGACGTTTCCTGGGTGCAAGTTAACATTTCCTCCTCATCAGAGAGTGATTCAGAGTCAGAGTCCACATCAAGGAAAAAGAGACGGCTGCTATCATCAGACACGGCCGATCCAGATGGTCCATTCATGTCGGATGATCGTGGTGAGCTCTGCTGCCCTGTCCTGCGCTGTTTGTTTTGCTGCATTGGCTGTTCACTAGTTCTGCGAGTCCTATTATTATTATTAGCCTTGACCGCGTCGCAAATCGTCACTATCTAACATTTTCGTCATAGTTTTTGTCATTCAAACCTAGTTTTTATTTAGTTATTGTCTCGTTTTCGTCTTTGAAAAAATGTGGTTGACAAAAATAATTACGAAAATTATTCATCAACACTGTTTTGAATCTAACGGTCAAAATGACCGTTTGTGGCCGTTCTAGTAGTTTTGGAATTCTGGCACTTCTAGTGTTAAGCCTTGTGTATACTCGACGCGTCCGCAAGAGCGCAAAGGGCGCACGTCAAAAATGACGTCATTGACGTCAATAAGGCTTCAGTTGTTTAACTAGTTTACATGCAGTGAAAGTCGGCGACAACCTACTGCATTTACTCTTTTATGAATTAGCAATTAATAAACTACTAATAAACGGCAAACTACTTCTTCACTGCTGATTCCTGGTGGTTTAGAGGAGAATTTACTCCGAGTCGCCCCCTGTCGTTTTACAGAAGAGCACAACGGCGAGTATAAACGCCTCGTCCGTTTGGAGAGGTGCGCGCGCGCTTGTGAGGACGCGTCAAGTATACACAAGGCTTTAGCTCGCTAAAAACCTCTTTGGAGGTGAATGTGATACAAAAAAAAAGTTCCCGAAAGCAGGTACAGGTACAACTTTTACACAGTGGAAAACCAAACAAAAGCGAGCCGAGCTGGTACTGTGTAGTGGAACAGAGAAACTCAAAAGTATTGCAAGAGAACCAATGAAGTTATAATCTAAAGCGTGATGCCCTTGTCATAAAAGTACCGACTGGCTCCAATAATCAACGCACGGAAGTGTTTGAAAGTGTTTTAAAAAACATGAGCAGGAGCGTTTGAAAGCACAAGCAGGCGTCTATCAGCGGACTTTCAAAAGCTCTGTAAGCGCTCGGTGAAGAGAGGCAATGATGAATATTCACAACATGTTTTTGAAGCACTGATCATTGTAGCCAATCACAGACATATCCAATTGAGCGTGTGAGGTTATTTTTCTGACGCAATCTCAGAAGGCTTTTATTAACCCCGCAGTTTCAACATCTTTAATGATGGACAGATACACTTTTATAGACTTCAAAACAGAAACGGCCATTCACTGCCATTATCAAGCTCTTGTATTCGTCTAAAAGAACTAAGAAGAAAGTCATTTAAACCTGAGTAAATAATGGGCTAATTTACATTTTTGGCTGAACTATCCCTTTAAGATCTTCATGAGCACTAGATAATTGTGTTGGATCAGGGTTGGACCTGAACTTTGTTGTAGAACAGGACTGGCCGGCCCTGCTATAAGGGTTAGGGTTTGGTTTAGTGGACGCATGCATGTAATTATGAATAATTTACAATCATCATTATAATGTGTAACAAGGAGGACACAGTAAAATAAAGTGTTACCGAAAGATCAACAAACCCACCAGCTGTCTTCATCGTCGGCCTGAGCACACGTCTCCAAGTCAAGTACATCCACCTCGTCCAGGGCGGACTGGTCCATTCCCGCGTGACACGCTCCCGGCGCCTCTGAATCGCAGACCTCTGTAGACACGCTAGGGCTAAAGCGTGCCCGCGTGTGTTTGGAGCCGGAAGCACACGGTGAGCTCAAGAACCCGTCCTCATCCTCAGGCCTGCAGGCGTCAGGCAGCGGAGACATGTCCTCGCTGCTACTGCTGCCCGCTGGAGGAGACAGCAAGCTCCCAGGATCCTCTGCTCTGGGGGACGTGTCCATGACCTCGTCCAGGCTGTTCATGTTACTCCCTGAGGTGAGGTTGCTGTTAGTTAGTTTGCTGCCCCTGTTGCGCAGGGCTTGATTCTGGACCTCCAGGCGTCGCACCAGCTCCTGAAGCTTTCGGACCTCCTCCAGCTCCGCTGTGGTCAGGGTCGGCCCGAACTCGGGCTCTGAACTGGACATCGTCCCGTCGGCGTCACCATTATCGGCTGGCTGAATGACACTTCCACCATCAGGGACGACCATTCTCCTACAGAGCGAAATAAAACCAAGATAAATCATCAAATGCATTTCACAAAAGTTACATCCTAAAGCACCTACTTTTTGTTATCCTGGAACAGTCTTTTGTGTTCATTTCATGTCTCATATATGTTGTAGTTTACCTTGCTATTTCATTACAGTTTACCTTTATTTCAGGATATCTGAAAAATTGTAATTTATCCCAATAAAAATAGCGGAGTTCTGCTGATGTTGATCCGTGTTTTCGTCCCGATTCGTTCACGTTTGGCCTGACGAGCGATACATTTTTGATTTGTATATTTATGTGAGTTTGTGTTGGAGTGTGTGCTGGAGGCAGGAGTGTTTTGGTGTTATCAGATTTATGTCGTCGCAAAGACTGTATATAAAAGGAGAGAGGCTCGGAAGCGCGCATGCACGTCACATCCGTTGGATTTTACAGAAAATCCGAACCGGAGACTTCACACAGAAATAGGAATACTGGCCTTCAGAGGTAGGGTTGGGTATCGAGAATCGAGTATCGATTGGAACCGGGACTAACTTTTAGTTTTTCCCGGAATCGTTCAAAAGTTAAAATTTCAATTCCTAGTTTCGATATTCACAGTCCGCCGAGCGGAAGAAGAAACCGCTGAACAACACCAACGAAGAAGCGTCTACCGGAAGTGTTGGCATAACCGCGCGAGTCGAACATGAGTAGCTTACGTCGGCGGTCCAAAGTGTCCCAGATAGCAAACTGACATTGAATCAACGTGGAAACATGACATCGAAACAACGTTGATCTGACATTGTTTTGCTCATCGAATTAACGTTGAACCAACGCCAGATGCGTCATTCTTTCAAAACTAACGGAAAATCAACTTGAAATCAATGCGTTGTTTCAACGTTATGAAAGCAAACCAATTTTCGATTTTCATTTAGCTTTGAAGAATGCCGCGTCTGACGTTGGTTCAACGTTAATTCGATGAGCAAAATCAACGTTGTTTCAATGTCATGAGAGACGTCGTTTCCACGTTGATTCAATGTCAGTTTGCTGTCTGGGGTGGCTTCACTTTTCTAAAAATAAACGAAATCTCGGCAAAATGCAAAATTTGTGACCAGTATTTGACCGAAGGAGTATTTCCTTCAGAAAGACCGTTGGTTAGCAAGGTTAGCTAAACTTTTTTGACCCTGCCTCTTAAAAGAATCGAAATCGAGAATCGTTAGGAACCGGAATCGAAACAAGGAATCAGAATCGTTCAAATTCAAATGATACCCAACCCTATTCAGAGGTAATATCAAAACCCGACAAGTGGATCATTGTAATGTGTGATTACAACCCCTTCACACACAGGCAATAGAGTGCCGAAGTGATGACGTCACTTTGTAGGACAACTCGGAAGCTAGCGGCGCATGGGTTCCCTCAGTCGAAAAGCAATGCATTTTCCCCATAGACATTTGGAAAATCGCAAAAAAATAAGATCTGTGTTTAACAAAGGGTTATGACCCTTACACGTTTTGTCTAGCAAGATAATCTTTACAAGTTAATCCAAAATGTATACATTTTGAAGCCTATAAAGATTTTTAAAAACACAATCAGACACAATAAAGTTTAAAAAAACGCAAGCAGGTTATAACTGTGTGTTCTATGTGATAGATCAACACGTGAAAATATTTAGAGGCTTTGTTCACCACAGACCTTATTTCAGGCAATTTAGCAAAAACCCATTCAAAAATCCCATAGGCTTTAGAGCGAGGGAACCGTAATGCTAAAATGCTAACTCACTTCCGCGTTTTGGCCTAGAGAGTGACGTCGTAACTTCGCCACACTATAAAAAGGGGATTCATTTTAGCAGAAAAGTTGGTAACGCTTCCTTTTACAGTCCTGTTACCCATGTACTTACTGTAGTAATTACAATTACTGGGTAATAACTAGGTACTAACCCTGAACCTACCCCTAACCCATGTACTTACCTTATATTAGCCAGTACTTACTAGGCAAGTACACTGTAAGTACTGTACTGTAAAAGGAAGCGGTACTGAAAAGTATATAGAATCTTTAATAGGGATTTTCCTCATTTACTTACGTACACGAACACATTTATTATTATCAGGGACGACCATTCTCCCACAGAACGAAATAAACCAAGATAAATAATTAAATATATAGTAGTCAACATTTAACGTGGATCAAAAAAGTTCATTAAAGTTGCCCGGCTATTGTTCAAAACTCACGTATAACTTTGATGAAAGGTTCCGATCCACTTCAAATGTTGATCTGCTTTTGACAAACTTTTTTTAATGAGGATTTTCTTCATTGCCTTCCTACCGTTCAGTTTATTTATGTACACTAATACATTTATTAGGCAGTTTGTAAACTGGTTTGAGGTGCTTTATGAGTAGTCTTTAATATAAATATTAGGAAAGTAAGAATGATTAATAAATAAAACAAATCAACTTAAGAGAATTCAAACAAAATTCAAATTATTTATTAATATCATTATTTGTTTTATTATCCAAAACTAATATGCAGAGGCTTCTATGTTTGCAGTTTGATCACAGCCAAAAACAACAGTTCAGCAACGGCTTTATCTTCTCGTGTGTCTAACAAACTTACCCGTAAATGTATTTTACACACACTTGTTAAACTGTGCTCACTTAAAGGGATATTCACTGAAAAATTGCATTTACTTTATCATGTTTGGTCCAAACCTGTATGAATTTCTGTTAACACTTTACAATAAGGTTCATTAATTAAACATTAGTTAATGTATTAACTAACATGAACTAACCATGAGCAATACATTTGTTATTGTTTTTGTTCATCTTTATTAACATTAGTTACAAATCCAGCTGTTCATTGTTTGTTCATGTTAGTTCAGAGTACACTAACTAATGTTAACTAGATTTTAATAAAATATTGGTGAATGTTGAAATTAACATTAACAATTAACAAATGCTAAAGCAGTATTGTTCATTCTTAGTTAATGTTAACTAATGTAGTTAACTAATGAACCTTATTGTAAAGTGTTACCGAATTTCTTTCTTCTGCTGAACACAAAAGATATTTTGAAGAATGTGTCAAAACAGTTGATGAACCCCATTGATTTCCATAGTATGGGAAAGAAAATATTCTCCATTAACTGTTTGGTTTGTCATATTCTTCAAAATATATTTTGTGTTCAGCAGAAGACAGAAAGTCAAACATGTTTGGAACAACATGAAGGCGAGTTAATTATGACAGAAAATTCATTTTTAGGTGATCTACCCCTTTAAATCTTTTTTTAACCATTATTACTATCATTTTAAATTAAATTACATATGATTATTTAATAGTAAACATAACAAATATCACGTTTATAGATGTTATTATAGGGATTTTTTTAGAAATTAAAGGTTGCATCTAAATGTGTTTTTTTAAACAAGGTTAATACAGCCATATAGCAACGGCTATATTATACTATATACACATAATGTTAATAAAATGTTCACAACAACGGCACACAAGTTAGCAAAACAAATAAACAAACCAGCAAACAAATTAGATTTGTTTAAACTAACAATGATATACTTAATGAAAGAATTTACAGAGCGTGAATTATTGTGTAGAGATTAAACCATGCATATATATCTGTAACGAGTATGTGTTTAATAACACCGAATTATTGTTGTAGTTTTTTGCATCAGCGTTAAGCTAATATGTTTGTGTCTAGTAGCGTGTAAGCCGAGCTACTGTTTCTAATTAACTTATTACTGACACAATAATCATCAACATACCTCTCCTTTCACCCCAGTTTCTGCAATTTTCCGATCTAACGTTTCGATATACAAAAAATAAATAAATACATTAAAATAAGTAACCCGCCGGTTTTTTGCTGTTATCTTTCAGACAGTATTTTGCCTGTGTGTGGAGCTAGTTAGCTCGTTTGCTATCGACCTGAGGTGATTGACACCCATTGAACCAATCGAATGAAAGGTCCCGCCCACTGCAGTAAGAGACTGACCATATATGGAAGTGTAGCTCCTCCTACTCGAGGCTTGTGGCATTTGACTGCAGTAACAGGGTCTGTCCGGGAGGTGGAGGCACGATACTATGCAGCTTTGTTAATCGGGTTTATTCGTTTTCCCCCTTTTGTTTACCCCTGCACTGTATGTGAATTGTTTTGTTCTTATTGAAATGCTTTAAAAAAAATATTAATAATTAAAAAAAATGTTGGTAGGGAGTTGTATACCGAAATAAATGTTTTTGTTCACAATAAAATACTAGTGTGTGCAAGTTACTGAACACTTCCTAGTGATTACTTATGCAAGAATGTGTAACACCACAGCCATTATGCAACAATAAACTCCAAACAAAAGTGTTCTACATTTTTGTCACTTAGCCAGTAATCTTGCAAGTAAAGTTGGAGGAGGAAATGTTTTGATAGGAAGAAGTTAAATTGTGGGACACTACACCTTTGTCCTATTGTTTAGGAACATTTTGACAATTTGTAGTTGAACACCTATGATCCATACAGAGTTTTTGCATACAGCTACACTAGGCTATACTTCATGAACCGTTGTGAGTTGTACAACATGCAATGCCAAATGTGCTTTTATTGAACTGAGACCAGTGGAATGGTTATAGGCAAAATACTGGTCTTCTTCATTCAAAGGACCTGAAGCCTACGTTACGATGTAATACTGTAGGCGTTTTATTTTTTTTACAAACCTTTTGTTGAATCTTTAGGCAAAATGTATATTTAAAAAATGTAAGCATTTGCCGTTTGTGTGTGTGTAATGTTTTTTTGAATATGGATTTCGCATGCAGGAAGAAAACACCTCAGTTGTATAGAGGCACAAACTGAACAAAAATACGCCATTTGGTGCAGTTGCAGATTTATGGCCAAAAAGTGTGATGATTAAACCTTTTTATTATTATTCAATTTTAACGATTTTCAACAATGTTTGACAGTGAAAGTGAGTGATCACTTTGTGAAGTGAAGTGATCAAAGCTTTTTTACTTTAAAACATATGCAATACAATGACGATTGAGAGGAACAAATAAACCTTCCTCAAAAGCCTGATGGATCTGATACTCGCATTATCGCACATGATCTTCAACTTAAAATAGGCTATTAGGCCTACTTACAAACTATTATTCTTATGTTTGCTTTATAAAAATCAGTGGAGACTTCACAGCAAAAACAAGCACCAGAAGTTTTCACTAAAGGCTTTTATTTGCTAAAAATATCAATCAGACACCAGGATGCATAAATTAGATTGTGAACAACAGGTCTTTCAACAACATTTTGATCGTGTTGATAATTTAGAGGCCTTTATTTGCATTTCAAATATGACACATGCTTTAAAACATGCTATCGTAAATCTATAACAGGACACAGGGGTGCGGCCAGGGATTTTGGGCACCATGAAAAAATATGAGGCAAGGCCCCTACTACTGCACCCGTTCAATTAATAAAATCGATCTCTTTGGGCCCCTAAAATTGTGTGGGCCCTTAGAATCGTCCTAACTTTTCCCCACTTAGCGATGCCTCATCCAGCACAAAATCTGAATTAGCTGCTCCGTACCGCTTCCCAATTACACTTCTGGCCATTACACATAAACACTGAAAGTCATAGTACTGTAGCTATTGTGTCTTGAAGTGTGTATTGTTGGCTGAAAGCTCAACCTCACTCAAACCTAATGGTACTACTAAGCATGAAATCCCCTTAGTCAATAATTTTATCGCTTAAAAAACACATCTTTGATCACCAAAATACAAATTTAAATGTTTTTTAAAAAATTGTCAAGCCGAAAATATCTTGAATGTAACTTGACACCCTTTGCCTCATTTAGTATCCGCGGTTCTATGAATATGCAAATTAGCCCCGCCTCCACTCACTTGCGCAGCTCAGAGATCCACTCGTTGACGATCACACGTTGATCTGATCATAGTTTGTGACGTCAGAAACACCAGCGATTCACACATGGTTTTGGTTTGTCTTTAAGCATAGTAAAAAAGAAAAAGAAAAAAAAACATATAGGCCTACATATAAACAACATTATTAAAAGCTTGATTTTTACCATAGGGGGACTTTAAAAACAAAACCAGTTTTTAATGTCTCCAGTAACACTCTTTCATCTTGCCTGAAATACACAGTGTTATTCACGGGCCCTGAAAAGTATTAGACTATCAAGCACAACATTTAGCTTTTTTTTTTTTATATTGCACATCTAATGAATTCGTATTCAGACATGTCTAAATACTGGTGCCATGGTAAGTGTTGCTCTGACTTTTTCCTGTATCTCCTTTGCAATAGGTTACAGCACAGTGTAGTATACTATATGCATTAGTTCTCTGTCATTACAGCGTTGCGTAATCATGGACCTGCAGAGTTTGTGTGAAATCACTGATGCTGAAATCTGGAGAAACATGTAGAGGCACGAGTGATCGAGAAGTCCAGACTGAGCAAGCTGAGGAAAAACATGCCATCAGACACAATATAGTTTTATTAGAGAGGTCTGTGCGTGTGATGACATCATAGAGGACTGATAAAAAGTGGACTTTGTGTGTCTGAATGTGGGTGATGTTATCTGGGTTAAAGTAGTATAAAAATCCTGAAACCCTAATCTCTGAAACATGCAGTGTAAAAAGTATAGATTATGTCTTAGGTCTCAGATCTAGTGGAATTCCAACTAGACTTATACACTATTTCACATATCAGTGTATAGACTACCTATACTCACCTAAAGGATTAAAGGAACACCATACTAATATTGTGTTTGACCCCCTTTCGCCTTCAGAACTGCCTTAATTCTACATGGCATTGATTCAACAAGGTGCTGAAAGCACTCTTTAGAAACGTTGGCCTATATTGATAGGATAGCATCTTGCAGTTGATGGAGATTTGTGGGATGCACATCCAGGGCACGAAGCTCCCGTTCCACCACATCCCAAAGATGCTCTATTGGGTTGAGATCTGGTGACTGTGGGGGCCAATTTAGTACAGTCAACTCATTGTCATGTTCAAGAAACCAATTTGAAATGATTCCAGCTTTGTGACATGGTGCATTATCCTGCTGGAAGTATCCATAAAGGGATGGACATGGTCAGAAACAATGCTCAGGTAGGCCGTGGCATTTAAACGATGCCCAGTTGACACTAAGGGGCCTAAAGTGTGCCAATAAAACATCCCCACACCATTACACCACCACCACCAGCCTGCACAGTGGTAACAAGGCATGATGGATCCATGTTCTCATTCTGTTTACGCCAAATTCTGACTCTACCATCTGAATGTTTCAACAGAAATCGAGACTCATCAGACCAGGCAACATTTTTCCAGTCTTTTGTCGCCTCTATTTCCTTTTTGTAGCGTAGATGAGTGGTACCCGGTGGGGTCTTCTGCTGTTGTAGCCCATCCGCCTCAAGGTTGTGCGTGTTGTGGTTTCACAAATGCATTTGATAACAGTATGTTAGCATTGTGTATTTATCATGGTAGCTGTAGTTTATGCAACCTTAATCCCAAATACCACTTCATTTTCATTTTCACCACACACACTTTTCAGTCGCTCCTCGCACACGATTAGTCCAGTCATTTTAAAGGCTAACCTTTACATCACCATGAAATTTACTGAGTTGATTACTTACTGTTGATTACTGTTGAATCTTGTTGACATGTAAAAGTAAAATACTTAATGTTGAATCAGAATCAAAATCAGCTGAGTTTGCTTCTGTTGCAATTTGTTCTAAGTTGACCCCCAACTCAGTAAATTTCATGGTGATATCTAAAGGTTAGAATTTTTTCCCTATTCACTATGAATAGGCGTATGATATAGGCAGCGCAGTCTCATCCCAAGACGTCATATAACTGACGTCTTGGGACGTCTTTTGACCATACGTCAACATCCGTCTTTTTAGGGTACCCTTAAACGACGTTATCGGATCCTAACCCTACCCCAGACCTAAACCTACCCCGTCACCTAACCGACGTTGAAGGTAAAGCGTCAGTTGTATGACGGCCCGGCTATATTTGTGTCTTTTTCGAAACTTTACGAAAAATGTAGCCTACAGAATCCTTACCTGTGTTCTCGGTTCCCACCAGTCACACTCCCGAGATCTCCTCGTATTCTTTGTATATTCCTACCTGTGTTTCCTCACCTGTTCCTCGCTCCGCTATACTCACCAATCCCAACCGTCTGTTTGCTTTCCAGTCTCCTCCACTCACAGGTCACCATCACATCCCAAGATACCTGGTATAAATGCAAAGACTTTCAATATTCATCAATCATCAGTAACTCTGACTTCAATAATCAAGTATTCCGTTACAATTTTTATTATTTCCTATTTTTTGATGACTGTGGTGGCTCATACCAACTTGCTAACTTATTTTAACATTGTTTGTGAAAGTCCAACAAAGTTAAATGTAAACTCAAACCTGAAAAGTTGTGTGGCTCCGTTTTCATTTGATTATCATTGTACACTTGGCGGCTGTAACACTCTGTTACAACTAACCCCGCTGTGTATTACATATTTTAAGCCTAGCTAACAGTCGCTAGGAATTGCTGACATGTTTCAAAACGGTGCTATATTTGAGCCAACAAGACAGTGATTAAGGCAATATAAAGTTAGATGTGGAAATGTATACCAACTCAGAAACCGAAAAAAAAACCTATGATGGAAAAAATTACTTTCATGGTGTCAAAACACTCTTTGTCCAGTATCTTCACGAAATATAATCAAAACTTTCCGCAAATTCGCGGAAAGAGAGGAAAGACAACCTGCTTGATCCTGACGAACTATGTAAACGGTCCGTGTTAGGTTGTGCCCCGCGCTCCCCTATCAATCTGGTTTTAGACAGCACCCCTGTACAGAGCAGTGTTGCTTAAGGTACTGAATGATCTTTTGTTTGCTGTGGATTTAGTTGACTCTGCAAATCTGGTCCTACTGGATCTCAATGTGACTTTTTTTCACACCATTGACCATGCCTTTTTGTTTGAACGGTTAACTGGTTGAACCGCATTGAACTGATTTATATCATATCTTTCTGAAAAAAGAAAATTTGGTTGACGTTGGGAAATTGTTCTCCCTCAATGGTACCATTAACTTGTGGTGTACCTCAGGGATCAATGTTGGGCACTCTTTTGTTTTCGTTGTTTTTGCTCCATTAAGGTTCATTTTTTTGTGAAGCATAATATTGCAAGTCATTTCTATGTGGAAGATACACAGCTGCACCTCCTTTAGTAACATGGTGAAAATAATGACATGCACTAAGTTGGACTGTCTTTGGCTAACTTTCATTAGTTAGAGTCTGGGTCCTTCTCATGCTCGTGCTAGTATATTTGGGAGAGATTTTTGATAAGGGTGAATTCAATAAATAAATCAATTCAGTTGTGTAAAGTGGCTTTATCACCTCAGATCCATCGCAAAATTGAGTGTTTTTATCAGTAAAGGATTTAGAGACAGTGATTTATATTTTGGTTTCCTCAAGGCTGGATTACTGTAACTCGGGATTACTTTATCCCGCCTTCATATTATACAAGGCTTCTTACTGAAGGTTTCTCTCCAGTTCTGGCCTCACTACACTCTCAATTGAAGGAAATGTTCTAGGCCCTTAAAGGGTCATGAAACCCTAAAATGCTGTTTTTGAGATGCTAACAAATATGTAGCCTACAGTTTAATGAAAACATCAATGAAAACAATAAAAAAAAATTCACTTTGTTTTTCTAAGAGTTATTTCATTCTTCTGATTTAAAAAGCAAAATTTGAAACAACTTCATGAAAAGTAAGATATATGTGTTAATTTGGAGTGGTGATTGGCTGATTTTTTTAAACATTTTATTAGGGCTGTCAAATGATTAATCGCGATTAATCGCATCCAAAATAAAAGTTTGTGGTTACATAATATATGTGGGTGCACTGTGTATAATTATTTTATATATATAAATACACACACATGCTTATATATATATAAAAAATAAAATATTATATATAATATTTCATGTATACACTGTATATAGATTTATGTATAATGTATATTGTATATAAATATAAATATTTTATATATAAATTATATATTTTTTCTTAAATATACATGCATGTGTGTGTATTTATATATACAAAATAATTATACGCAGTGCACCCATATATGTTATGTAAACACAAACTTTTATTTTGGATGCGATTAATCGCGATTAATCGTTTGACAGCCCTACATTTTATTTGTAACATTAAAGAGTATAAACATCATGGGCATTATTTATCACATCACATCTCTCTCTCTCTCTCTCTCACACACACACACACACACACACACACACACACACCCTGCATGCCAAAGTGAACCAATCATTATCAACATATTTATTTCTAAATAAATAAAAACAACTCTACAAATGAGTTTAGTTTTTAAATTATTTTTCAAATTGCCAGTACACATCAGGCTGTGTTGTGTGTGTGTGTGTGTGTGTGTGTGTGTGTTTCTTCTTCTTTTTTTCTTTTTTTTTTTTACAATCGTTAGGACACATTTTTCAATAGTTTGGTCACTTTCTATAATTATATTTGTATATTTGTATATTTTTGTACAAATGAAGCTCTGCATATATACTCTCTCACACACATCTGCCAACGCACAAATACATTCCCTTTAGACATGACCACACACGTCCAAGTGCTGTGAAACACATTTTTGTCGAGTTAAAGCCTAGCATCTTCTCTAATTTATCAAAGTTACCTTTCACACTCTTTCAATGCGTTCTTGTGGTGCTTTAAAAGCATTTAAAAGCTACACTTTACTTCAGTAGTCTCCTTTAGACACTTTACTTATTAACTTTACAACATGTCAACTAACTCTCTTTAGACTGTTAGGTTAGGGTTAGTAGAATAAATTGGCATGTACAATAATCACACTTAGTTCATTTTTGTTTTACTTTTCAGCAAATCACAGACATGACAGAAAAGATTTAGTTCAATATGGCTTCATGAAACATACCTTAATCAAATCCACTTAATTCTTTTTATTATAATTGGCATGTTTTTTTGCGGAGCACATAGAGGTAAAAAGTATATGGAATCACTCAATGTTGAGGAAAAATTATGGATTTATCGTTTAATTTCCATTTCAAAACAAATATTGGGACAAGTCTAAAAATGCTAATTAGTAACCAGTTAAAAGAGAGCGCTTACACCTTAAAGGGTTGTTCGACTTGTCCAAATGAAAGGAAATATGGCCCCAACAAAAGAGTTGTTGAAACAATGGAAAGGATTATAAAACTCCCATTAGCAAGGAATTTAAACACAGATTGTGGCCAAAGAGGTTGTTCTGGTTATTCCCAGTCAGCTGTGTCTAAAATTCACTGCAAATAAACTAAATGGGAAGGTTAAAGGAAAGCATACGGGCAGACCAAAAAGTGAAAGCGCCACGATAAAAATCTCAAATGAAAATGCACAACAAAACAAATGACAGAAACAGGAGCCAATGTTTGTAAGGGAACTGAAAGAAACCAGCTTTACATATAAATGAAAATTGAGCGTAGCTTAACACTTAAAGAAAATAAGGTTACAGTGGGATAAAGAGAAGCAATCATGCATGCTTGGATGAAAGTAATATTCAGTGATGAATCACAAATCTGCATAAGCCAAGATGATGATCCTGGAACGTTCTTGTTCTAATGAAACATTTATAAAGACATTTCCCAACTCATCTATAATATGTTTCAGTCTGAGAGTCTCTGCGGGGTCTACAACATCAGACTGGTACAGGCTCGGGAAGGGCATTATCACTGGGTGTACATTATCAGTGATATTATTCACACTTGCCATGAATATGCTGGTGAAGGCTGCAGAGGTCCCCTCACCAAGTCTGGCTTCCCATTAGGGCATTCATGGACGATCTGACTGTGACAACACCACACGTCTCAGGAGCCAGGTGGATCCTGAAGGGCCTGGAAGAGATAACCACCTGGGCTCGCATGTGCTTCAAGCCAACAAAGTCTAGATCGTTGGTGTTGAAGAAAGGGAAGGTTACCTACAAGTTCCATATGGAAGAAGCCATCTTTGAAAAAAAGTCTCTACCAGTCGATCTACGAACGCCGATCCATGTGCGCTGAACTGTGCAGAATCTCATATGGTCCGTTGTTTCCAGAAGAAACACAAACACAAACCGCTTTCTTCTCTTCAATATGTACACGTAGCCTACTGTTCGCGCTCACCTTATCACCTTATTCACATCTCACCAGCGCACTTGGATCGGCGTTCGTAGATCGACTGGTAGAGACTATTTTTCCAAGATGGCTTCTTCCTGTATTCGTGAAGTTGACTGTGTGTATAAAATATCTTCTTATTAAACTGTACGGACACTGACAAAGTTCTCAATGCTTCGGTTTGAATGTAGGGACCCTTGTTATGCTGTCGTGTTAGTGTGGGGCTATTTTGAGCCTTGTTAGTGGTAATAACAAGTGATTTTTATTTGTCATTACTCTATGCCCCATATACTAGCGTTATACTAGCGTTATAGGCTAAACTGTTTTTAGAGATAAAACTGTTTACATTCGGCAATCATGAAAACAAATCTCAGAAAACGGTTGACTAGGTAACGATGTGTAATTAGACCAAAGGTTCATTTTGCGCCGGAGTTCTCCTTTAACGGGTATGTCCCTCTTTGGCTAATGTACTTTCAAGATGGAGGGGCAACATGGCGACCGACATTAGAACCCCTTACCCGTATGTATTTTCAATGGTATATTATACACTCACGAGAATACTTTATTACTTGAACGAAGTAAATAAACATTAATGTAAATAAAAATATAATTTTGAAAGAACTAAGCGTTTTTAGCAAAGAATAAACTAAAAGAGTTACACAGTGTAGCTTTAAACAGAAATCTTTAGCCTACTTATTAAAGCGAATCTTTAGCCTACTTTTTTCCTCAACATGATCTGGGAAAACACAATCCCAGTGCATTTGTTTGAGGAATGTTTCATGAAGCCAAAATGTTTATTGAATAAAACCTTCTGTGTATCATATCCAGTGTTGGGTAAGCTACTCTGAAACTGTAGTTTGACAAGCTACAAGCTACTCGTAAGTTAAAGTAGTTAAACTACAGTCGAGCTACTCTTTTGGAAAAGTAGTTAGCTACACTACAAGTTACTATCAAAAAGTAGCTAGCTACGTTGAAACTACTTTTGCTTTTTTGAACAACGTATATTATTAATAACTGAATAAGTGTCTGAGGACAACAATACTTTTTGAAATCATAATTTTATTGCATTGTTTTAAACACTAAATGTTTTACTTGTAAAATATTTAGTGTTTAAAACAATGCAATAAAATTATGATTTCAAAAAGTATTGTTTTATTACAGACAACACCCAAATATCTCAGAATGTTCGTCAAAAGTGCAAAATTGCATCAAATAGCCTACAACATTGCAAGAAAAAAATATACATCCAACGTAAATTGCATGTAGAACATTTTCTCAAAAATACCGATTGAACTTGGATAAATAAGGCCATGGGTAATTAACTTCCGTCACATCTTGCTCCATCATCATGTGTGTGTCAACACACTTCTGGACGTCAGTGAACCGTTAGCCGCAAGATGCGTGATTAAACAACAGGTGGCGGTAATGGCAAAAAATGAGTTTGTAATCTAAAAAGAAGAAGAATATCCTTGCATCGCGCCGATTCGCGCGGACTCGACGACAAACGCAATGTAGCTTTTGCTCGCGCTACACCGCTACTTGCTGCAAAAAGTAGTTAGCTACTGGAAAAGCTACACTGTTTAAAAAGCAACTGAGCTACAGCCAAGCTACTGAAAAATGTAGTTAAGTTAGTAGCGTCACTACTTGTAGTTAACTACTCCCCAACACTGATCATATCTGTGATTTGTTTGTTATAAAGTAAAAAATCTGGGTAATTTTTGCCAGGGTTTTGCAAAGTTAGGCACCATTCACATATAGGCCTATTGCCTAAAACGCATAGAAAACGCTGGGTGTGCCGCATTCTCCTTTTTTCAAAGCGAAAGACACGATAGGGCCTGTTTACATATATCGCGTCTTTTGCGCGCTCAAGTTCGTTATTTTAAATGTAGCAAAGCGAAATGTATCGCAACGATCGTTTTTTCCAAGCCGCATCGAGATAAAAACTTTTCAGAATGCCGCAAGCGCACCATATGCATCCATTACATATTACATCCATGCACCATTGGTCACGTGACAAGAACCAATCGGAGCGCAACCGCCCTTGCGCTTTGGAAAAGGCATTTTCTACGCATTTTAGGTGCTTTAAAGGAGAACTCCGGCGAACAATTAACCTTTGGTCTAATAAAACATCGGTACATAGTCAATCGTTCTCTGAGTTTTGTTTTCATGATAATCGAATGTAAAGAGTTTTATCTCTAAAAACTGTTTAGCGTATAATGCTAGTAATGGGGGCATTGAGTAAGTAAAAAGAAATCGCTAGTTTATACCACTAACAAGGCTCAAAATAGACCCACACTAACACAGTAACATAATGAGGCTCCATATATGCAAAACGAAGCATTGAGAACTTTGTAAGTGTACAGACCGTTTAATAAGAAGATACTTTATGAAGACAGTTCACTTCATGTATACAGACAGCAGCCATCTTAAAAAATAGTCTCGATAAGTCAAACCACGAACGTCGTGCTGAGTGATCTGAACTGTATGAACAGCGTTCGGGGATCGACTTATCAAGACTATTTAAGATGGCGCCTGTCTGGATACACGAAGTGAACTGTCTTCATAAAGTATCTTCTTATTAAACGGTCTGTACACTTACAAAGTTCTCAATGCTTCGTTTTGCATATATGGAGCCTCATTATGTTACTGTGTTAGTGTGGGTCTATTTTGAGCCTTGTTAGTGGTATAAACTAGCGATTTCTTTTTACTTACTCAATGCCCCCATTACTAGCATTATACGCTAAACAGTTTTTAGAGATAAAACTCTTTACATTCGATTATCATGAAAACAAATCTCAGAGAACGATTGACTAGGTACCGATGTTTTATTAGACCAAAGGTTCATTGTTCGCCGGAGTTCTCCTTTAAGGCCAATATATACTTCTGCATAGGGTGCGCGCAGTAGGTACGGTGTAGCATCCGCACAGACGCGTACCATACCATACCGCGTACCAGAGGTGGGGGACTCGAGTCACATGACTTGACTCGAGTCTGACTCGAGTCACAATTTTCAGGACTTGTGACTTGCTTGATTAAAGTACAAAAATGACTTGACTTGACTTTGACTTGAGAACAAGTTACTTGAGACTTGACTTGACTTGAAGTGGAAGACTCGACAATGACTTGAACATATAATAAACAAACAGCAATACAGTTAATTAAAATATATATTATGACGTCAGCATCAATATATCGGCATCTGTGCCTTTACGCTGCTCAATTCAAACCGCGCCAAACGGAAGTTCCGGGAGTCTCACGCATATTGATAGCGTCTCCCTGATGCCCGCAAATGAGTTAAAATCTCCCGGAATCTAGAGCGAGATACTGCGCGTATAACATACATAGCGTGCGGCGTGTGCACGGCAGAGATATGGGAAGCCAAACAAACCAAAAGTGGGACGAGACAGCGGGGCTTTACAGAGCTCGTGTCGCGCAGACATGTCATCTGCACGGTTCAATGATCCGAGCCGCGCAGCCGATTCGTCAGCGCAGCGCGGACGTGTTTCCTAGCGACACTCAATAGTCAGCGCTACTGACCAATTTAAAGCAACGCAAACCATATGCTACATACTACATGCAAATAAATGTACAATAAAGAAACCCCTCCTTCCTTACAAAGAATTGTTCTCTACTGAAGTTTAGGAGTTAATTATGGAGAATTCCATAATTAAAACAATCATTTGTTAATATTTATGTAAATTTAATATATAATATACATAATATTATTTAATATGTAATACTTATTAAATATCAAATATGTTATTATATAACATATTACCATTTTTATTTTATATTTATTTTAAACATATTTTAGATGTTGTTAAAATAACATATATTAACCCTATGTATAAAAGTTCATCTTTTCTGTACAAAAATAAATATGTATCGAAAAAATTTACCTCTATTTATTTTAGTAGTGTGACTTGACTTTACTTGAAACTTATCAGGACTTGACTTGACTTGCTTAGGGTGAACCCTTGACTTGACTTGACTTGCTTGATTTATCTGAACTGCGACTTGAGACTTGACTCGAGACTTGATGGTTAAGACTTGAGACTTGCTTGGACTTGACCATGTGTGACTTGTCCCCACCTCTGCCGCGTACCCTTCGCCGTAGACTGACGCGCACCTCCTCAAAAATGTAACTACACGTCGCGACGACGCGGACCGCAAGATCTGTGATTGGTCAGCTTGGTAGCATCGCATTTCCTCCCACGCATTTCCGCACGTACCATCTCATCCGACGTCTTCTCTCATTTCTGCCTTTTAGATTTAGTAATTTCACTAAAATTAACTGTTTTTCCACCTCAATAAGCTCCAACTCCAACATGATCCGCTCTCTTTCAGTCGCCATTGCTTGTAGTACCCTAGCCGTGAATCTAAACACAGTGGAACCTTAAAACCCTCTGCCGCCAACTAGCGTTTCGGAGCAGTACTGCAGAGCAACCAAGACCTGAACGACACGTCTACTTATTGAACGACCACGACATCGCCTACGTGTGTAGCCTACGCCGTACCCTCGACACAGAAGTATAAATTGGCCTTTATATGTGAATGGCGCCATATGTGAACAGACCCTTACTAATATTTAGTAGAATGTGTGTTTGAGGAGTGTTGCTACTTATACGCTTTGAGAGTTAGTTGACATGTACTGGTAGGCTAGTTGCTAAGCATGATGTAATATATTTCCATACTTAATAAACCAAAACCTGCATTTATGTAATTCATTAGATTTACAAATTAACTCATTCTAAAATGTGTTAGACTGTACTATATAAAAGACCGTTATCATGCAGTATTTCAGAGAATTCACTCCCTCACAGCCTTTGGCACCCTTTGAGTATTTACGCAACTGCGTAAAGGTGTGGTAGGCTACATTATAATAAGATAAAACTTCTGCAAAACAAAAGAAATAAAGGAATGGTCCCTGCCCTAAAATTAACATTCAACAGCCTTTCGCCATTCAATGTAGCCTTTTTGGCATGCATTAGAAACACAAAAGGAGAAATGTTGGACTAGTCGCCTTTTTTTCCATATTACAATATAGGGACTGTATCTTTCAAGCTTCAAAAAAAGCACTTTATACCATAAAAACATAGGATTGTATGGTAGCTTCATGTGGAGAACAGACCTAAATTTAAGGAGTTATTCATTGATGACAACTTACGCTTGAGAGTCAGATCTGATTCATGAACAAATCATTCAGATGCGAACCCATGAGCAGTGTCTGGTTGTGCAAATGCTGCATTTTTATAACACACATTTGTATAAAAAAAAATGAAGAGTTTTAGTTAGTCTCTTGTTGGTCTGATTAACCAAGCTCTCCAATAACCAAACACATACAGACCCTTAATATTTAATGGTATTAGATGATACGTTAATTGCATTTAATAGATTACATTTTCAAGAAAAACAGTGAAACAATGAATCGTTTTGTGTAGCAACTGGTTCAAAGTTTCAAAAAGCCTCTTTTCTCCAATGACTACTTATGTGGACTTTTATTTTGATAATTTTGTTGGTTTTCTATGTTACGGATTATAGGCTATCTCTGTTCGTTTCTATGCTTACCAGTGATTTTCACACCTGTGTCTTGTTTAGTTTTACATGCAACAGAGTTTCAGTTGTCAATGACGTGTCTTGTCTTTATTTGTATGTGATTTGTTTATCTCTCTAACGCCTCAGTAACAAATGATATACTATTTAGAGTGTGTCCTGTTTGTGCGAGTTGCTTACCACATCATTTTAGTGTCCAGCGGGCAATATGCATGTCTGATCAGAGAAAAGTAAAAAGCATATGAAGAGTTCAGATGCAAAAGCCTCTAAATGCCATTTGAAATTTTCTTCTAAAAGGACCATTTTTATCAAGCTTGTATATTTAAGTTCAGTAATTTCACTTAAATGACAATTAATAGGTAATCTTCATTGCCATTTAAGTGTAATTACTGAACTTAAATATGCAAGCTTGATAAAAATGATCATTTTAGAAGAAAATTTCAAATGGCATTTAGAGGCTTTTGCATCTGAACTCTTCATATATAATTAAAGGTAAGTAAAGTAATATCAGACATCAAGCTGCGGGTTTTGAGTGATCACTCGCACACATTGTGCAGGATAAGTATGAAGCAGAAGTTCACTAACCCTTATGAGTATTGGTGATAACAGTGTCTACATATCATCTGTCAAGAGAAATGAAGTGTTGTCTTCTAAACTATTAGATAAAGATGGAAATTATAGAACATATTTCATAAAAAGCAGAGAATCTTGGGGCCATGAAGTTTTCATAAGGTTACAAAACCATAACACTGTAAAACTGAATACGCTTTTTCTAATCAATAAAATTGTGGCAACAGATTACAAGCAATATTATGAATTAAATTGAACAAAATAGAATTGAGTAATAATTAATCAAATTATTCCATTGAGTATGTTTACACCAAATAAATTAAACAAAAATATCTGAATAACAGACTGACATCAAAGATTAATTGAGAACTCAACATTGAAGGCAACTGATGTTAACAAGCAGAATCACTGAAGGAGAAAACCGTCATTTTAAAACAAACCTAAAACAAATAATGGTGACTTAAATGTATTTTTTATTTTTTAAGTTTTACTCATTTTAAATGGTTAACTTTTAAGGAATACATTTGATTAATTATTACTCAATTCTAATTTGTAATATTAGATATTGCTTGTAATCTGTCGCCATTTTTTTTTTTTTTTTTTTTTTTTTTTTTTTTGATTAGATAAAGCGCGTTAATTTTTACAGTGAACGCACAAAGATAAAGATGACGTATGTAGCATTATGTGTGTGTGGGTGTACATGGGTTCTGGGGAACAGAAGCATTGTTGTGTGTAACTAAATATCTAGAAAGGTGGAAATTTGATCAGAGGTTCAATAAAAAAATGTGTGTATTGCTAATGCCATTGACTCAAACATTAAAAGCAATTACGCGCATTGATACTAGTAATGTAACAAATAAAGCAGAAGCAACATGCGCAAATCATTAATGATTATAAAGTGAGGCCTTTTTTAGCTCTCTTTATGTGTTTGTGGAAGATTTCTAGAGAGAGAGAGAGAGAGAGAGCAAGCAAGCAGAAACCCTCAGAAGAACACACCTTTTTCTTATAGAGATCCTATATTGAACAAAGACAGGGCAAGCCTTAAAATGCAATTGTGTATTTGGCCCCTTGTGTTTAGCTTTAGCCTCTGCAAGAAATAATCTATTGAGAATGAAGACTGCCCTCAAAACTCTGAATAGTATTGTCCCAGTCTGTTTATTGTTAATCATTGTTGGGGTATTATAAAGGACAGTCTGAAAAAGACTTTACAATGGCAGTCAAGGTTGCCAACCGGTCACAACAGAATGTGCCGGCCGTGAGATAATAATCAAAGAAGAGAATATCATACGCCTACCTGACTCCTCCTGAATCTATAAAGGTAGCTCTTTACAGGAAATGAGTAATATTAGTACAGGAAGTGGCTGGTGAGTCGTGACCAAGATAAGAGTGACGTGGTCGCGGTAAAAACTACCTATCATCCAATATCCAAACACAACCTCTCAGGTTTAAATCCATAAAAGGAATGTATATATATATATATATATATATATATATATTAGGGCTGTAAAACGATTAATCACGATTAATCACATCCAAAATAAAAGTTTGTGTTTACATAATATATGTGTGTGTAGTATGTATAATTATTTTATATATGTTTATAGATTTATATATAATTTATATATATATATATATATATATATATGTGCTGGGCAACGATTAATCGCATTAATTGAATTAATACACACATGCATGTACTGTATAAATTTAAGCAATATTTGCATGTATTTATACATCATTTATATTATATAAATATCTTATATATAAATAGCAAATTTTTCTTAAATATATACATGCATGTGTGTGTATTTATATATATACAAAATAATTTTACCCAGTACACACATATAGTACTTGACCACAAACTCTTATTTTGGATGTGATTAACCGTTGCCCAGCACTGAAACATACATATGATTTTTTTCCCCCACTCTAAAAAATGTTGGGTGGTTTTAACCCAATTTTGGGTCAAATATGGACAAACTCAAATATTGGGTCATAATGGCTGGGCTTGTCTATATTTGACCCAAATTTGGGTTAAAACAACCCAACATTTTCTAGAGTGCAAGGAGACCACTGGTAAGGATTATTTTCAGTAGAGACTGCACACATTGTAGAACTTTTTACCATTATTTATTAAACAAAAATATCATCTCACATGTCATTTAAAGAATGCAGAATGGTGGATTGATGTGGGCAGTCATTAGTTGGTAATGACGGATACAGATATGTACTCATTAACAGCACAACTCATCAGCTCCTCTCTAAATAACACATGTTAAAAAGTTTGCAAATATCCACAGGTTCAATTAATACATGATTCTCATCGTTTTTAAAAAAGCCATTGAATTTAAAAATGATCTGATATGCAGGAGCAGAGCAGAAGTCCGGGGGTCGGGACGGGGAGCGTGAGGATGTGAGAAGAGCCGTGGCGGGATTCATTTCGCCCCATCGCAAGCCTTCTTTTCTTGCTCAATATCTGTGAACAGATGAAATGAGAGAGGTGCAACAATGAACAAGAGGAGAGAAACAGATGCCCTTCTCAAGCTTCATAACCCAGGGTTAAACACTGTACGATTACACCACAACGATGTACTAAAAACGGAAACGTTTTTCCTTTTTTTCGTTTTTTTTTTTCGTGAACAGGCAACAACATTATCAAAACTATTCCCTTTCACATGAGTCCGCAAAAATGACTAAAGACGCTGTATTTCCCTGCCAGGCCAGTAGGTGGCGATGTGACTTTCTAAAGACAAACTAAGCTACAGAGCTGGTAACTCGCCAATCCGTAAAACTCCAAGTGGACCTCTAGGTTGAAAAAGCGTCAATGCAAATGAATTTTCTGATCCCGTTTGAATTGTGCCACGAATGTGAACATTTGTTGTCTGTGAATTTTTTTTTTAATTTCTCATGTAACGAGTTTGACAGTATATTGTATGATTCTTTGGCTAGCAGTTGTGGAATAAACGTAACGAGAAAGACTACACGTCGCATATGTGACGTCGCCGCATAACACATTTTCCCTCCAAAAATCACGGTGCGATAATCTAAGGAATTAGATCGAGATGCTTGTGTGTTTTGTACCCAAATGTCACCATTCAAACAATGGTTTGTTTAGCGGGATCCGTGTGCTAGTGGTGGTGACGTATATCAAACGCGTCGAAAGCAGCGAAGAGTTGTAGTCCACAAAGTGCTCTCACACAAAGTCTAACCGTATGAAAACTCTACCCGCTAAATTGTAGCATTCTTTACACGAAAAATTATATAAAAAAATTCACAGAAAACATAATGTTCACATTCATTGCAAAATTCAAACGGGATTAGAAAATAATTATTTTCTCTCATTCACTTGCATTGACGCTTTTTCAACCTAGAGGTCCAGCGGGGTTAGCGGGAGGGGCGGGACTTACCAGCTCTATAGCCACTTCAAGGCTAAAAAACTGAAGAAAAAAAATTGTACGTTCTGGTACAAGAGGAGACACGAAGACGAGAGCCGAAGTTATGTCGTCATGTACATAACGAAGTTATGTAACTTCTGGTACAAGAGGAGACAAGAAGACGAGAGCAGAAGTTATGACGTCACTTTGTAGGACAACTTAGCGGCACGTGGGTTCCCTCGAACGAAAAGCTATGCATTTTCCCCATAGACTTTTGGAAAATCACAAAAAAGCAGGTAATAACTGGTGTGTTTTATGTCATAGATCAAAACATGAAAATATTTAGAGACTTTGTTCACCACAGACCTTATTTTTAATGGATGTTAATAAAGTACAGGCTTCACTACTCTGAATAAACCTTTGTGAGGAATAGCTTAACTTTTATTGAATTGACATAACTTCGGCTAATCGTCAATATGTTTGATCTATTTTTAGAGTTTACACCAAATAAAATGTTGTTGTTTTCTTTGAGAAGTCATTGACAATTGCGCAATTTCAGTTTGCAACACTTCTCATTCATTTCTATGGTATCCGCAAACACTGACTCACCGTCACGAAACTCAATAGAGAGCCGAAGTTATGACGTCACTTTGTAGGACAACTCGGAAGTTAGCGCCGCATGGGTTTTTCCCCATCGACTTTTGGAAAAATCGCCAAAAAAACAAAAAAAATCACAAGCAGGTTATAACTGGTGTGTTTTATGTCATAGATCAAAACGTGAAAATATCTAGAGGCTTTGTTCACCACAGACCTTATTCAGGCGATTTAGCAAAAACCCATTCAAAAATCCCATAGACTTTAGAGCGAGGGAACCGGGAGTGCTAAAATGCTAACTCACTTCCGCGTTTGGCCTACAAAGTGACGTCATAACTTCGCCACTCTATGACGTCCAGGCTGTAATGTGATTGGTTATCAAGCGCACATGTGTTTGAAATTATGCTAATGTACAGCACTTTGGTCAACCTCGGTTGTTTTTAAATGTGCTTTACAAATAAAGTTGGTATGGTATGGTGTGGTATGGTACGTAGGGTTGGGTATCGAGAATCGAGTATCGATTGGAACCGAGACTAACTTTTCGTTTTTCCCGCAATCGTTCAAAAGTTCAAATTTCGATTCCTAGTTTCGATATTCACAGTCCGCCGAGCGGAAGAAGAATCCGCTGAACAACACCAACGAAGAAGCGTCTACCGGAAGTGTTGGCATAACCACGCGAGTCGAACATGAGTAGCTTACGTCGGCGATCCAAAGTGTGGCTTCACTTTTTTTAAAAATAACGAAATCTCGGCAAAATGCAAAATTTGTGACAAAAGGAGTATTTTTACAGAAGGAGTATTTCCTTCAGAAAGGATTATTTCCTTCAGAAAGGCCGTTGGTTAGCAAGGTTAGCTAAACTTTTTTGACCCTGCCTCTTAAAAGAATCGGAATCGAGAATCGTTAGGAACCGGAATCGAAACAAGGAATCGGAATCAGAATCAATCAAATTCAAACGATACCCAACCCTAATGGTACGTGATCCGAATTAGCCGTTACGCTTTTTCCAGTGGTAGAGCTAGAGCCATTTGTAGTTTTGTTGTTTACACAGAGACAAAAATGGTACTATTTTAAAAAACTTGCACTTTGAAACCCATTTTTTAAAAGTTTGCATTTTCAGGTCCCCCTGCTGTCATGAAAATTAAAGGCAAAAAAGTTTTCAGTTTTTAGTTGAAAACGGTGTTGTGTAAATGGTTAACTCTGGGTTAAACGTGGCCTTAAACGTAGCATTAAAAAAATTAAGAGCCATAACCCAGTATCTAATAAAAAAAATCAAGCATCAAATGCTATATTTCCATAATATGTGGTATTTTAAAAAGTAAGGATTCATTCTGGCAATCTAAAATATTTTGTTATAGATCAGGGTTTCCTCGGGACGCTCCTCCCAGAATGAGTTGAATATGCTGTTTTAAAGGATTAGTTCACTTTTGAAAAAACTTTTGCTGATAATTTACTCACCCCCATGTCATCCAAGATGTCCATGTCTTTCTTTCCTCAGTCGAAAAGAAATTAAGATTTTTGATTAAAACATTCCAGGATTTTTCTCCTTATAATGGACTTCCATGGGAACCAGGTCCAACCGAGGTCCAAACGACAGTTAATAACAGTTTCAGATGCAGCTTCACATGTCATTAAACGACACCAGACGATGAATAAGGGTCTTATCATGCGAAACGATCGGTTATTTCAAAACTTATTCGAAAAATGTAACTTTTCTAAGGTAAAATGCTAGCCTTGCTATATTCTCTGAGGCGCGTTTGTAACGTCACGTAATACGTAATTACGTTCAAAAGGTCACGGGCGACGTAGCCAGAAGTACAGAATCAAAATCGTCCGACATCGTTGTTTTACCTTTTAATTCCTTTTTTGTAAACGCCGTTAGAGTTAGTTTGCACGTTCAACCTATGCGTTCAACTTGTAAACACTGACTCTGTACTTCCGGCTACGTCGCAAGTGACCTTTTGAACGTAATTACGTATTACGTGACGTTACAAACGCGCCTCACAGAATAGAGCAAGGCTAGCATTTGTCCTTAGAAAAGTTACATTTTTCGAATAAGTTTTGAAATAATCGATCGTTTCACATGATAAGACCCTTATTCATCGTCTGGTGTCGTTTAAAGACATTTGAAGCTGCATCTGAAACTGTTATTAACTGTCGTTTGGACCTCGGACCGTCTGGTTCCCATTGAAGTCCATTATATGGAGAAAAATCCTGGAATGTTTTCATCAAAAACCTTAATTTCTTTTCGACTGAGGAAAGAAAGACATGGACATCTTGGATGACATGGGGGTGAGTAAATTATCAGCAAACGTTTTTTCAAAAGTGAACTAATCCTTTAATTCATAATTCATCTAACACTGTTCTGGAGCATGACTTGTATTCCAGCACATCATGTGTTGCTTTGAAACAACCTTTATTTTATAAAGCGTTTTATAAATAAACTTGACTAAATCATCATTACAATGCCAGCGCATCCAGTTTCTTGTTTATTTCTTTCTCTTTTTATGAGGAAACTGTAAATGCAAATTGAGATGTAAATGAAATATAGTCTATATTAAACTACTTCCACTGAACGGGAAAAACAAAGGACCACTTCAGGCACATGAAAACAAAACACTGTGGAAACAAATTTAAATGGATTACATGGAAGATGTTTAAAATTATTAGTAATAGTTCTCACATTAGTTTTTTTAGTTTTCTCACATTAGACATTTTGATCTGAGCATCTACATATAACTTTTAGTTTTCTGACAAGCTGTACTGAAAACAGATATTGAAGGCCATTCTTGGAGAAAATAAATGCTTAAATCTACTCAAGGGTGAATCATTACTAAATTGGCCTAAATTGACTAAAAGGGTTAGTTCCCCAGAAATTAAAATTCTGTCATTAATTCCTCACCCTAATACTGATCTAAACCTGTATGACTTTCGTTCATCTCCAAAACACAAATCAAGATATATTAATGAAATCTGAGAGATATATGTCCCTCCTTTAACAGACATGCACTGACAATTTGACGCTTCAACAAGGTCGTATAGATCGTAAATCCATATGAATTGGGTGGTTTAGTCCAAATTTTCTGAAGAGTTCATTCTCGTGTTACACAGCATATTTGAGCTTCTGCAAGAACCAATGAGGTTCATTCTCGTGTTACGCAACACGTTTGAGCTTTTGCAAGAACCAATGAGGTTCATTCTCGTGTTACGCAACACGTTTGAGCTTCTGCAAGAACCAATGAGGTTCATTCTTGTGTTACGCAACACGTTTGAGCTTTTGCAAGAACCAATGAGGTTCATTCTCGTGTTACGCGACACGTTTGAGCTTTTGCAAGAACCAATAAGATTCATTCTTGTGTAATGCAGCACGTTTGAGCTTCAGCGAGAGCCAATGAGGTTCATTCTCATGTTACGCAGCACGTTTGAGCTTCAGCGAGAGCCAATGAGGTTCATTCTCGTGTAACGCAGCACGTTTGAGCTTCAGCAAGAACCAATGAGGTTCATTCTCTTGTAACGTAGCACGTTTGACCTTTTGCAAGAACCAATGAGATTCATTCTCGTGTTACGCAGCACGTTTGAGCTTTTGCAAGAGCCAATGAGGTTCAGCAAGAGCCAATGAGGTTCATTCTCGTGTAACGCAGCACGTTTGAGCTTCAGCAAGACCCAATGAGGTTCATTCTCGTGTTATGCATCATGTTTATAGCACAAACAAGGCTCAAAACAGCCCCACACTAACACAGTGACATAATGAGGGTCCCTACATGCAAAATGAAGCATTGAGAACTTTGTAAGAGTACAGACCATTTAATAAGAAGATATTTTATAAAGACAGTCCACTTCGTGTATACAGGCAGCAGCCATCTTTGGAAAACAGTCTCGACAAGTCAAACCGAACGACTAGTCAACGAACGACGTGCCAAACGAGCTGAACTGTATGAAGTTCAGAGAACTTCTGAACTGTATGAATGGTGTTCGTGGTTCGACTTTTCGAGACCCTCATTATGTTACTGTGTTAGTGTGGGGCTATTTTGAGCCTTGTTAGTGGTATTAACTAGCGATTTGTTTTTACTTATTAAATGCCCCCATATACTATATACGCTAAACAGGTTTATGAGATAAAGCTCTTTACATTCGATTATCATGAAAACAAATCTCAGAGAACGGTCGACTAGGTACCAATGTGTAATTAGACCAAAGGTTCATTTTGCGCCAGAGTTCTCCTTTAAGGTTTTGGAACAACATGAGAGTAGTAATTAATGACATCATTTTCATTTTTGGGTGAACTAACTTTAAGTGTGCATCTTCTCCTTACCTGCCGTATACATTTTATACCTGTGAGGAGGGGTGTTACATCAATATTTCTTAATGAAAATTAAGATTAAAATCCATAACAAGCTTTTGTAAATCTGGCTGTTGGTGGTAATCACTGGAGTCCCTTAACAGCCACTCCTTTCTATCTTGAACTCCTCAGCTCAGCTCTTATCTCAGAATTCCTCTATGTGTATATTCTTGTAATGTTTGCTTTGCTGTGTCAGATCTGCACAACAAGACTGTGCAAGGGTGAGCTGTGATCTGGAACAATGAATCATGAGGGCGAGGCTGCCAAACTTACCTGCTTGAGTCGGCAGGGTGTTCTTCTCCGCTGTGTTTGTCTTTTTTAGACATTTCTTGTCAAATTTCTGCACTTCCTCTTTAACGGGGTTGTTGTCACTCATTTTGAAGAGTCTGTGAGAATCCAAGCAATTGAATATGTTTTAGAAAGCTTCAGTCTCTACATGCAATGTCTGCTTAATCTTTTCCTAATTATCCATTAAAAGTAGCTGTTCACGAACCGAAACTTTCTTTACACAAATTTCAAACGCTTTGGTCAAACCAAATGTGTGTTTGGACAGTATTTGTGTTTCTTTCGCTGTTGCAAAATATAGCCAGGAAGATAACGTCATCTAAACCGTGGTTAAACCACATTTATAAAAAGCAGAAGTGGCATTTTTAACCACCAAGAGCTATTTCCTCAAAGGTGTAAGTTTTCCTGACTTTGTAAGGACACGTCGACGTGCCCCACCCGCCCCTCAGGTGTGTGTACTAAACCTAGGTTACACAACCCCTCATTCCCAACAAGCTGGCAAATAGTAATACCTTATTGTTTTTGTTTTGTTTTTTCTTTGGTGTTTGTGCATTTGCAGAACAATTCAAATCTAATGGCGCTGAAGAATGTGTGTTTAACAGATATGGTCAGTAAAATGGAAAAGCATCAGAAAGATTTTTTTTTTTTAACAAAATCACTCAAGTAGACTTATTAAAGTAATCCTAATTTGTTCTCATATGGTTTTCCATAGCATAAAAGCAAAATTAAATAAAAATTAAATGTTTTTATTCAAGTTATTACCTAATATGACTGAATAATTTCGTTTTAAGGGTCAGATCATATCCACTTCTTAGTCTTAATTTAATATCAGATCTTTCCAAAAAAAGACAGACGTGATATATATACAAAATGAACACAGTAACCCTGAAAACATATGGTTTAGCAAATCAAGCCTTTTATTCGTGCGTTTAAGACTTCGATGTTCCCTCTTAATGTTCTTATTTGCAGATACAACAGCCTCAGTGTTATTTGAACAACATCAGAACTTTTCAAAGCACACACACACGGTAAATGAACAAGAAGGTGTGATCATAATCACTCACTGCATGAACCTGTGATAACTTTAAAATCCTCACGTCTTCACCACACCCAATCTGACTCGGCGCCAAATCTAGTCTCGGGAATTTTGCAACACTTCAAAATACTGCAAAACGTTCCAAACGTTCCGTGACAGGTCTGAATGCGCCATGAGAATTCACGACAGACTGCGCAGTGCAAGGCATACGCACCTTTTATACACCGCAAAATGCTCGATATTACAAACTAGTAAGCTTAATAATTAAACTACACACGCGCACACTATGCATTATCGTCACAGGTGCACAAACATATGCTGCACTTCCTTGAATTTTAAAACATGAGTTCCCCTCATATTATTGCTATACATATTAAATGCGTATGTAATGTAAACGTATATTATTTCATAATTGTGTAATGTACTATACACTTTTAAAGAGACACGTACGTCCGTGGTAATATCTGGGTGTTATGCGAAAAACTATATACACGTATAACACCGCAGTCTCTTTCTCAGACTAAATAAAGATATAATTTGAGAGCCTTACCTGGGGCTGGCCTCGGAGCTGTGGTACACAAAATATCTCAAACAGAATCTCTGCAGGGATCAAGTGGGTAACTGGTTTAAATAGCCATCACATCTCGTTGCACAACAGCGGGCGTGTAATCCGCTCGCTCTGATTGGCTCAATCTCTCACTACTGTGTTCTGATTGGATAAATCTGCAGTGTTTCTGCATTTTGATTGGATAATCCTGCTGCGCAGTGAAGTAACGGTAAATCGATTGTACAGTGAGTGAAAGTGAATCGTGTTTCTAGAGAAGAGACACCTCGACACCTCCACTGCTGAATAAAAAAAGGTAATTGCGACTTTTTACCTCGCAATTCTGTTTTTTCCCCCTCACAATTGCGAGTTTATATCTCGCAATTCTGACTTTATATTTCGCAATTCTGCCATTGTAACTCGCAAATGTGAGAGGGAAAAAGTCAGAATTGCTAGATAAAAAAATCGCAATAATATTTTCAAATGTTTAATTCCTTGGCGGAAACAAGCTTCAACACTTGTCTACCTCATAGAAGCAGTGAACGAGCCAGCAGCGCCCTCTTGTGGTCATTAACACCTTCAGGTCCTGATGCAAAATATAATATTTTTATGACCAATTCTAAGGGGAACAAACTTTTTATGACCAATTCTAATGGGAACAAACTTCTAATGGATAAAATACAGTACTTTACATTCCTCTTAAATAATAATAATAATATATTTTATTTGTAATGCGCTCTTCTTAAACCCAAAGCGCTACAGTAAAATAACAGATACAACAAGGGCAATACAACAATTAAAGAAAAACAGTCTTAAATAAATGATTCTTAATACGCTTTTTAAAGTGTCCCAGTGTTGGTGCATTTCTGATGCTATGAGGAAGTACACTGCATAGCTTGAGGCTTTGTATGAAAAGGCTCTTTCAAGGATGATGTAGTAAAACGGAGAGAACGTGATGGTGCACAAGGGCTAATGAGATCACAGTACTCTGGTGCAGTCGCATGTGGGGCCTTGTATGTTAATATAAGAATTTTAAAATCCATTCTCACAATTCTGGGAAGCCAGTGCAACACGGGAAAATACATATGAGAAACGTATTTGATTTAATGAAAATTACTTTGCCACGCCACGCGGAAAGACACGCAGAGAGATCGGATGCCTCCTTGAGGTTGAGTAAATGATGAGAATTTGATCTCTTTAGGATCCCATCGAGTGCCAAATTATGATACACATGACAACAGAACAAAATTAAAGTGAGAAAACACTTGTCCCAGTTATATCTTCCAATAAAATGCCATATTTATCATTATCATTTATTAAAAACATTAAGAACTGTCGCATGCTCGTGCTGGACAGACAGCATTTGAGGTGTATTCAAGTAAAGAAGGATGTGAGAAATACTGTCACTAAAACAGGCATGTTCCTTTGGGTTGTTACATATTTCAGTAGAAGAGAACAATTACAGCCTTTTTTCAGTTGCATACGATATACAGTACACACTTCAACTCTCGACATCTCAAATCTGTGCATCAGCCAATACTTCAGTCAGTGGACATAAACATCACACACACTTCCAGTCACAAGTTCAGCACCGCTAAGATTTTTAATGTTTTTAAACGAAGTCTTATCGTGCTTACCGATGCTGCATTCATTTAAAAAAAACAAAAAAACAGTAATATTGTTAAATATTATGACAATTTTAAATAACATATCTATTTTAATATATTTTAAAGTGTAATTTATTCCTGTGACCAACGCTGTATTGTTAGCATCATTACTCCAGTCAGTGTCACGTGATCCTTCAGAAATAATTCTAATATGATGATTTGATGCTTAAGAAACATTTAAGCGCTTTGAGTACTGAGACAAGCGCTATATAAATGTAATGAATTATTTATTATTATTGACTTTTATTGAGTTCTTTGTTTTTATTGACTTTTATTGATTATTGTATAGTATTATGTACTCATTACTGTTGCTGTTATTTACAGTTATTTTTATATCAGGATCCTTTGATGAATAGAAAGTTCAAAAGAACAGCATTCACTTAAATTAGAATATTTTGTAACATATAAATGTCTTTACTGTAACTTTTGATCAGTTTAATTAATCCTTAATGAATATAGTTATTGATTCCCCCCATATAAATTCTTAACTGACCCCAAACTTAAGCTTTCTATTTCAGATAAATGCTCTTTTTATGAACTTTTTACTCATCATAGAATCCTGAAATAAAATGTAAACAACTGTTTTCAAAATTAACAATAATATTAAATATATTAGAATTATTTCTAAAGGATCACGTGACACTAATACGGAGGCGTACTACGGAGGTGTATTGCATTCACTCATTAATAACAACTCATTAATTCAGAAAAACAGAGCAAAAGAAAAATTCCATGAAAAATTAACTCGTTAATTCAGAAAAACAGAGCAAAAACTTTTTTCTCATGAAAAATTAACTCATTAATTCAGAAAAACAGAACAAAAAAATGTTCTCATGAAAAATTACCTCGTTAATTCAGAAAAACCGAGAAAAATTTTTTTTCCATGAAACATTAACTCGTTAATTCAGAAAAACAGAGCAAAAACTTTTTTTCTCACAAAAAAATAACTCATTAATTCAGAAAAACAGAGCAAAAATTTTTTCTCATGAAAAATTAACTCGTTAATTCAGAAAAACAGAGTACATTTTTTTTTCTTCAAGTGAATGCAATACGCCTCCGTACAATACGCCTCCGTACACTGAATACTGGAGTAATGACGCTGAAAATTCAGCTTTGATCACAGGAATATAATACACTTTACCATATTATTCACATAGAAAACAGCTGTTTTAAATTGTAATAATATTTCACAATATAATTTTTTTTGTATTTTTAATCAAACAAATGCAGCCTTGGTGAGCAGAAGAAACTTCTTTTAAAAAGATAACAAATCTTAATAGTGTAGTGCATGGCATCGCTGCAAAACAGCATTGCCGATGATCCTGAGATGTTCTGGGCTTGGAAATCGTCATCTCGAGTGCCTCTCCAGCTGGTCGTATATGGCCGTAGTGATTCCCCAGGTGACGCAGGAGCGGAAGATGACCAAGAATCCTCCGCGGTACAGGAGAGGTAATCTGTGCTGACGCGCCGCCCAGAGACGCTGCCAGCTGGACCTCACTCCTCGTTCTCCTCCTTCTGCTTGCGCTTGCATGTTGGCCACCAGAACAGATAGAGGGTACAGCGGTAGACTGATCACCATTGAGTTTAAAACACCAGCCATGAAAGAAGCTGCAACCGGGGAACATCCGTTATCCCTGAGGGTGTTAGACATGGGGTCCTTCAGGCCAAAATACAGGCTGGTCCCTATGGAGTTACGGACGAGTATCGGCAGAAAGGCTGTGTAGTATCCGGATGCTAACGGTTTTGAAGCTAGTTTGAGCAAGACACTTCTTAAGGTGGGAAGACTGCTGTTATTCCTGCTGTTCTGCAGGACGTTCTGCACGCGCTCGAATGGGGTGAAGAGCAAGGCCTCCACCACACCCACGCCGAAACCTGCCAGGGCGGGGAGAGCGTGAGGAGTCACGGAGATGAAGGAAGGAAGGTGACGAAGGAAGGTGTCCTGGAGGCCGAAGAGAAGCGTCCCGTTAAGGAATCTCATCAGCAGGGGAGGTGCCACTCCACGGTACAACTTCACCGGACCCTCCTTGAATAACTGGGCCACCGCTTCTCGCACTAAAGTGTTGTGCAGCTGCTGCCGGAAGACGGTCTTGTACAACGGGAAGATGATGATGGTGGTCGTGGTGGAGATCAGGCTAGACGTCCCTCCGTGCAAGTAGCTGTGAAACCAGGCCGTGGAGTCGGCAGATTTGAGGACATCGTCCTGGTTGTGATGCGAATTGCTTCCCATCTCCGGTACTGCGAGTCAACCTGCGTCAATATAGGTTACGTTACAGTAGGAAATGCTTTTAGAAAGTAAGAAACGCAGTTTCAAGTTTGTTTGTTTTTTTGTTTGTTGGTAAACAAGTGAACAAAAAACCTCCAGTGTTAAATGAATCACCAAGAAGAAAATCGATTTTTAAGTCACCATTATGGTGATCAGTGTTTGCTTTAGTTGGGCTCGTGACCCATAAACTATTAACATTAAGGATTTTTTTTTTTTTTTGGATGTTGTATCTGATTTGTAACTGCCAGATGATCAAAGAGAAAATGTGATCTGATGGTGTTGGTTGTTTTGACATAATCATCCCTTGACCTGTCTGGAGCCATATAAACTCCCAGGAGAGTTCACTTAACAGTGGAGTTTTTGCTGTGGACATACATTCATTCACATTAGAATTGTGTACATTTCATACATTCTAACTTCTGTTTTTAGCTAAATTTTCCTGTTATCTTTAATACAGATTAATCTTTTATATAGTAGGGTAGTGGTACATTGTTGCTGTAAAGTCTGCAACTCACTATTCATCATAAACTTTGAGATAATTTCAATATCGGATTTTGAAATCTACAATGTATCCCTAAACTCTGTAGACTAACGTTAAGCACAAACAGTGTGTCCCACTACCAGTGAGAGTTGAAACACTATAGAAGAAAAACGAAACATCAATTTAGTTTATACTAACAAATATGTTGTCCCACAACAAAATGTATAGGCAGGCATCAGTGTGCCATTTGGGACTAGGCAAGTCATTACTCATCCTCATGTCGTTGCAAACCCTAAGACTTTCGTTCATCTTCAAAACACAAATGAAGATATTTTAAGATCTTTTTTATGAAAACAGAGAGATTCCTGTCCCTCTGTTGATACGCAACTACCACTTTGACACTTCAAATTGTTCATAAGGAGATCGTAAAACTAATCCATATGAATTGAGCAGTTTAGTCCAAATTTTCGAGATGGTCCTCACTGCAGAACATGAAATCCAGGAGGATTTCATGTTACATCTACCTAAACCTACCGATCTCCGCCCCCTGATCCCTAACCCACCCTAACCCATCTCTACCCCCTGATCCCTAACCCCACCCCTAATCCTACCCATCTCCACCCCCTGATCCCTAACCCCACCCCTAATCCTAGCCATCTCCGCCCCCTGATCCCTAACCCCACCTCTATTCCTTAGATCTGGATTCAACTCCACCCCCTGGATCTCATGTACTGCAATAAGGTGCTACTGAAATTTTCTGAAGAGACTCGATCACTTTATATGATGAACAGATTATATGATGAACAGATTTCATTTAGGCTTTTCTTCACACACGCACACATCAGTTGTGGTAAACAGAAGGTCAAGCATGTTCGCCTGACGTGGAAGAACCAGTGAGGTTCATTCTTGTGTTATGCAGAAAGCTCTCATATTTCATCAAAAAGATTGTCATTTGTTTTGAAGATGAACGAAAGTCTTTCAGGTTTGGAACGATATGAGGATGACAGATTCTTTTGGAGTGAACTGACCCTTTTATGTCTACAGGACTGTAGGGAGTCCCAATTGTCATTTTAGGTTTTAGAAGAGTGCCACCTTTTTATTAGGTCAGTATGTGACTTTGATGCACACTTTCACCGATCCCGCACTGAAGTGAACTTTTACTCTCAAAGCGGTGTTACGTCACTAAACTCTGGACTCGGAGGAAGATTGTGAGGGTTTCTCGGGCCATTTGGGACACGGCCCAATTCATAGAGACCCCAAGCTTGGTGGGATGGTCCCAAACGTGCACACAGACATCCGACACCAAGTGAGATGGCAGTTTGTGTTTTAGATCAAAAGTCTACATGTCTCCACCAATTTTTGCCAGGGTCGATAATTGTCCCCACCACTTTTTAAACATCTCGCGGCACAGATGTACTAATACAAATAAAACATCTCCAGTTAACAGCATTCGTTTCATTTGTTTGTTAAATAACGGCTATCTAGCACTGAAATATGTTTTCTTCTCTCGGACGCGCACTTCAATCCGTTGCGGAGATTTGTTCTGGTGAAATCACAAATCAAAATGCACACAAACGTGTCCCTGTTTCTCTGGGTTCTAATCCGCATCCGTATATTTTTTCCCCTCATTAAAACCACTGATAAACATTATATCAATACAAAAACACTAAACATTATCAATTTTGATGAGGGAAAAAAAAAAACTATACGAGTGCAGATTAGAACCCAGAAGTCCCGACACGCTAGGCAAAAATTCTACCTCTGGACCATCACTGTACATATGCAATAATGGCAGATATACTATCTACAGTATACTCACTATACTACTAACAACAGACATTATATTAAATCTCATTGTACGACCAATTACACCCAAAGTACCATCACATTTTTGTTCGGACATCAAATTTTTATTTATGTACATCAGTAATCTACAGAACATCGTCTTTCATGACCAAACATGACCTACTCGAAAGAGAAAAAAGAATGAATGTGTCATTGTACCCAGCACTTTTGAAAATGCCCCTCCGAATGCGTCTCTGTCCCCAGCACATTTCAAACCAAACTGGAAATAACATGGAAATAACTCCGGAACATGAGGTTACGGAATTCCCCATCCCTGCCAGCTGTTGCATTGCTGGGACCAAATAATTTTTGTAAAGTCACATATCACATATAGAGTATGAATGGTGTAAATAAAATCATCTTTTTCTTTTTTCAGCCGTCCCCAAGATGTTGAATCATTTGAAATTGAAAAGCTCCCCTAGTGATAATGTCTCACCGGCCTTTTGCATTTGTCATCCTCCATGCTAACCCAGATAGCAACTGACTCCGGAAAGGATCTGCCGCGGAGGTAAGAACAAGGTCCGGAACGGAGTCCACTTGCACAGCGCAACGGATCAGGAACAGATAAGGACAGACCCTATCCGGATCCGATCTGGACCCGTTCATTTCGGTCTGAAAACCTTTCAGATCACTCATTCAAAACTAGTAATCTGGCTAAAACTACAAAAATATTTCAAATCTATTGGTGGGCCAACATTAGATAGACTGCCCACTAAACAACATGATGTCCAAAAGATGTCTTTTCAACGTCTTTGTCACAAAAGTCGGATGCTGAAAAGACGTCCAACTGAGGAGCCAGAATTAAAAGTTTTTGTGACGTGTTTTTTTGACGTGTTCTGCACGTCCGATATAGACGTTCATCGAACTTTCGTACAAGTTTAAAAACTAGGTCAAATGTGGCCATCGTGTTTAAAACTCATGTTTATATCAATGTAATTTCCTTACATTGTTTAGATGAGGTTTAGATGTTATGTTTCATTTTAAGTCACCATTGTGGTGATCAGTGTTTGCTTTAGTTGGGCTCTTGGTCCCAATTCTTCTTACTTGAACTTCTCTTTGGCTGTTGTAACTGTGTGTTTGTATAACACCTATGTTGTTGCAGAGAAATCCAAGAAAAAGTAAGTTCGACTGTCGTCAGCTTGTTGCTGATGATGACAAAGTCACAAAGTGAGCATGTAATGTTGTGTTTAGACTTTTGTCTTTATATCTGCCATTTATAACCACCTATCTTGTGGAATTAATTATTTGGACCAGTACCATTAAAATTATCACTAATTTAAAAAATCATTGCGGTCTGGATCCGCAATCCTTATCTGTTCCGCATCCGTTGCGCTGTGCAAGTGGACTCCGTTCCGGACCTTGTTCTTACCTCCGCGGCAGATCCGTTCCAGAGTCAATTTGCTATCTGGGAAGCGCCTGTGCACGCGTGTGTGACTGTGACTGATTGAGTCGGCATTACATTCCTGCAGCCCTTGCTGGGACAGTGAGAAAAAAAAAAGTTGTATATAATGTAATAATGTTGTATATCTCACAAACTAAACTCATTTGATAGTACGCCAGGTTAAAGATATGTAATATCGTGTTTAGATGTATTAATAGTTTATATTTATTGTTAGGATTGATCAGTATTACTGGTAAATATTGTTATTTGGACCGCTATAGAGGTTTCTCTTTCAAGGCTTTGCATTCAGTACGGGTTTTTTTCATAATAAAATCATCCAGCTGTTTAGTTAGTTGGAAGCTATAAAGTGTATTATCATAGATGACGGTAAGTGATGTCTATGTTAGTGGGAATTTAACTTGTAATAGAAAATCTGAGGATCCTTTATAATAAGTGTTTGAATCTTTACATTATGCAGTATTAGAGTTTAAGAGATATACTGTATAGTTATATACTGACTATTGTTTGTGTTTGTTTAGTAATGTATATTAGTGCTTAGAGAGGTATGAGTGTATGCATATGTTTGATTTATTCATTTGTAATTTGTTTCTCTCTTTATAGAAACCACACACAGAATTACACTCACCCTCAAACTCACTCACACAAGAAAGAGGAATAAAGAAACAGAATCATAACTATTTCTCCGCTCTTTATTTCATACTCTGGAACATTTGGCCTTAAGCGGTGTTCTGGCCGACACACCTGAGTGAACTTGGTGATAAACCCAGAACTAGCACATAGACTGAGTGTATACTTGTATAAAGTTTTTTCACTGTCCCAGCAAGGGCTGCAGAAATGTAATAGAGAGCCTAAGTCCCTCCCCTTCCGGTCGACCACCATGGGACCTTATTTCGGAAAAATATTGAATGGAAGTCAATGGCGAGAGACAACAAATATTTTGATCTTGTTTGAATTGTGCCCTGAATTACACATATGATGTTTGTCAATTTAAAAGATACATTTTAAGGTCAAGAACGTCGCAGTTTGATGGAAAACCGTTGAGGTATAAGACTGTGAATATACGTAATTACAAAGACTACAAACCCCAAAGGCGCACATTTTCTCTCAATGAATGAAGCGAACTTTACTGAGGCTAATGTCTGTCATTGTTTCTACAGTCTTACGTTATAATCGTAACGTTACGCCGTCATGCCAGAGTGTTTTGTACCAGACTGTACACACGTGAGCAGTGGATCTCACTTGTTGTTTTGCTTCCCGGGAGATGTAGTTCATTGAGTGATTTTCACATAAAACTAAATGTTACTCTTCTATTTTATGACAAATTGTGATGTTTTTGACTTTCAGAATTATCTTTTAAATTGACAAACATCATATGTGTAATTCAGGGCACAGTTCAGATGGAATAAAAAGATAAGTTGTCTCTCGCCATTGACTACCATTCATATTTTTTCCGAAATAAGGTCCCATGAGCCGGAAGCGGAGGGGCGGGACTTAGGCTCTCTATGCCGTCTCACTCACTCACACACACACACACACACACACACATGCACAGACGCTTAGCATGGAGGATGCTAAATGCAAAAGGCCGGTGAGATTTAATCACTAGGGGAGCTTTTCAACTTTAAATGATTCAACAACTTGGGCACGGCTGAAAAAGTAAGATGATTTTATTTACACCATTCATACTCTATACGTGATATGTGACATTACAAAAATTATTTGGTCCCAGCAATGCAACAGCTGGCAGGGATGGGGAATTCCGTAACCTCATGTTCCGGAGTTATTTCCACCACAGGGTCAATGGGGCAAACTAACTGTCAGAATAAATGATTATACCCCCGATAAACAGGTCAAAACTAACCGTCAATTAGATTGATTAGACCCACGGATCAAAGACAAATGACCACATGATCTGTAATAAAAAGGTCAAAAAGCCAAAACGAAATGTCAATTTGATCGATCGATAGGTCAAAGGTTAATCGATACTTCAAAGATGGAATCCAAAAGGTCAAAGGTTAATTCCTACTTCAAAGATGGTCAAAGTTTAGCTCCGCCCACCTGTCAATCATAGCGTAAAAAATCAATCTCCTGAACTCAGATGTATTTCTCAATCTGCTCAGTTACTGGGATTTTCACGCACAACCATTTCTAGGGTTTACAAAGAATGGTGTGAAAAGGGAAAAACATCCAGTATGCGGCAGTCCTGTGGGCGAAAATGCCTTGTTGATGCTAGAGGTCAGAGGAGAATGGGCCGACTGATTCAAGCTGATAGAAGAGCAACTTTGACTGAAATAACCACTCGTTACAACCGAGGTATGCAGTAAAGCATTTGTGAAGCCACAACACACACAACCTTGAGGCGGATGGGCTACAACAGCAGAAGACCCCACCGGGTACCACTCATCTCCACTACAAATAGGAAAAAGAGGCTACAATTTACAAGAGCTCACCAAAAGAGTTCCCTCAATGAGTTGACTGTACTAAAATGGCCCCCACAGTCACCAGATCTCAACCCAATAGAGCATCTTTGGGATGTGGTGGAACGGGAGCTTCGTGCCCTGGATGTGCATCCCACAAATCTCCATCAACTGCAAGATGCTATCCTATCAATATGGGCCAACGTTTCTAAAGAATGCTTTCAGCACCTTGTTGAATCAATGCCACGTAGAATTAAGGCAGTTCTGAAGGCGAAAGGGGGTCAAACACAGTATTAGTATGGTGTTCCTAATAATCCTTTAGATGAGTGTATATCTCCTCATCACAATGTCCAAACTTAACAAAACATGATGCACAGACCACAGGACATTCTGAGGATGCACACCAACTCACATCAAAAGTACAGCTATGTGTTTAACAACTGAAAATCCGTTATAACAACACCATAACCATCTGATTGGTAAAGCTGAAAATGGGTGTACATCTTCTCTGCTGGACTAGACATCCTAACATATCCTCCAATATAATTTAGCTACATAAACATGGCCTTCAGCAGCCAATTACACTTCAGTGTCTAATAACCCCAAATCTGAAAGGTCTACCATTACGTGAAAATGTGTACAACATTTTGTGCAACCCAGCCACAAGGCTGTGCTATAATAAGCAACCTTACGCTTTCGCTGATGCAATGGACAACTTGCACTGAGCTTTGTGATGCACTTCTGTTTTGAAATAGAAACAGTTGTGTATAGTTTCAATGTACTGTAGTCATGAAGTTAACTAAACACCACCTAGAATGAGTGTCCGCAAGAAGATGTAAAAATCGTGACATGTTCAGAGACAAGAGAAGTGATATTCTTATGATTACTGTGTGCAGAGTTATCCAAACTCTTCAGATTTGAGGAAGCAGTGGGTGTTAAACATACGCGATCATTTCCCTGAACTATGATTGTGTGGTTAGTTGCACTTTGTCAGTTTATTCTCGTCTAAGCTAGTGAGTGAGACCTAGACCTGATGAATGCAAACCTTAATTTTCATTGTCCATCACTTTACTGCATATAATTTATATCCAAAAAGCTTCGTTAATATTCAAAGTAGGCCTAGTTGACCGTCGTCATTCTCCGTCCTTCTCATTCAAGCTATTTTAAGGCATGAAGAATTTTTTTTTTTTCTTTTAAGGAAAAAACGTTTATTATGTCATTTTGGAAATCAAAGATGAGTTTTAAGGGATAAAATGATTGACTACACTCTAAAAAATGCTGGGTTGTTTTAACCCAATTTTGGGTCAAATATGGACAAACCCGAAATGTTGGGTTAAAAATGTAATGTAAAAATTTAACCCAACGGCTGGGTTAGTCCATATTTGACCCACAGTTGGGTTAAAACAACCCAGCATTTTTTAGAGTGTACAGGGGGACTTTAAGGCACGTACATTTATTCATTTAACAATTTTAAAAGACTGGAATAAGAGCACCGGCGCATAAGCAATACTTTTTATCTCGTCAAATTATTTAAAACAAATTAAACTCAATTGGTTAGAAATATGACCAGTAAGAGGACTGCACTGCTCTGCTGCAGATTAGTGGGGAAATATATCTAATTTATTATTCAGAATGCACATTTGGAAAGAAAATATATTTATAGGAACATTTCAGCAGGTTAGATTCCTGATAGATGGAGCCCATAATACTAATGTTGTCCACCAGAGGGAGGTCTCATTGATTAAAATGGGTGTAGGCAGTTCAATATAGACTAGTTGTAAACAAAATGCATATAGGGGAGACCGGGGACAGTTGCAACACTTTTTGAATTTGGCTCTGTTACTCAAAAGACGGTTTGGATTAGACAAACCAAATGATTAAAGATAATTACAGAATCTACATTTTTCACAATTTGCATTTGAATGTGAGGAGTCAGATGTTACAAATACAATATATGTCAGTGTAAGCAAAAAGATTATTAATATCACAGTGTTATTTATGCATCAGCGTTGATTAGATGACAATTATAGATTTATCTAGATGACTAGGCCTTTTGTTCAGATGTCAAATATTCAAACTGATATAACGGGGACTGTCCCTATCAGTCTTGTGCACAATTCAGAATTGAATTGAGAATGACTACTAAATTCTTGAATTTGAATTGATGTCAAAAACAGGATCTAGAATTACAATTTGAATTTGAATTCAAGGAAGCAGAATTACAATTCAATAAAAAATCTAAGCAATTCATAGATATTTTAAGTGAAGTGTTGAACAATGTAGCTTCACAATATACAGTATGTCAGATATGATTGCATTATATCAATTATATTAGTTTGAACTACCAGGAAATGTTTTCCCCAGCAATAAATGTTAAAATCTCTAGTGACAGAAAAAATAATAAGTTTGATCTATTGTAATTGTAAGGCCATTTCTCAGAATTACTTTAGTAAATCTTTAGGGGGAAAAATTTCAAATTACAAGGAAATTGCTTTACATTGATAAAGTAATACAAATAAATTAATCTAAACCACATTTATAATGGGTTAACTTATAACAGTGAGCAATTACATTTCCAAAGTAACCTTCCTAACCCTGACTGTAGGCTAGTTGTAACACACTTGTTTTAAATACTTCCACACGCTAGCATGACGAAACTTAATGTATTTACTAGTTGCCATTTTTTAACACAATACAGAGAAACATTTGCACCAATTTAGAGATCTTTGTAAGATATCACTGAACCTATTTTTGTGTTTAATTAAAATTAGACAAATCTGATATTTTTTTAATCTCTAATCTGTAGTTTAACAGTTGATATAGTCTGTTAATGCTTCGCTAACTAGCAGAAGACACTAGCAGGGTTTAAACCCCAGTTGTGGCATGTTGTCACACTGCGTTACATTGTGCCCCTATTAGAAATATGCTATTATATTCTATACTTTTATGAATTCTATTGAGAAAACATGAGAAACATGTAAATTAAGACTGAAAGTCAATGTTCAGAAATGATTCATTATTATTTTGTTTTGAACTATGCTGTATAGCTGTGTTTTCCTGTGTTTGTAGTCAAAATCAAAAATTAGATTATTTTTAATTATTAAAAAATACCATTATTTTATATGAAAAAGTTAATAATTTTGGTTTGACTTGTATATTTTTTTGATTAGGTGAGATAGCATTTTAAGCTGTCATATAGTGATGTTAGCATTTAACATTTATTTCAGGGTAAATCAACAAAAAAGTATACACTGTATTAATAAAACAAAACCACATAATTGTACTAGACATGTGGGAAAAAATAAATACTGTAAATAGATTTGCACAAACTTAGAAAGTCAAAAAAGCGTTATGTTGTGCCCCACTTTCCACTATGTGACATTCTTTCTATTGTGTGACTGTGTGGAATTTCCTTGAATTGCCATGAATTTAATTCCACTTCCTGTCATTCCAATTCAAATTCAACTTCTTGGGGGGCGGAGTCAATTCAATTCAAATTCAAATTCATGAATTGAATGGAGGCCAATTCTGAAATTCTGAATTTTGCACAAGCCTGGTCCCCATTGCAGTCAGCCATAATGCCTCATGTGATACCTTGATACATGCTAACCATACAGCTTAAAGTTACCATATCACTCATTTAAACCATGTAAGTTTGAGCTGAATCACATAAAAGTTTACAACAGTATAGCAAAAACAAAGCTCAAGAAAATAAATACTTTCACACTTCAAAAACAGTTTTTCGTGGGCAGCTCAGAAATCTCCTGTATTTTTCTCTGCAAGGTGGGGCATCCAATTGTGCAGTGTGAGTGTCATCACTCTAGCTTGTTTCTGATTGGAGATAAACAACATGTTGCAACTGTCCCCGGTCTCCCCTACAATAATCCTAGCTTATTATACAGTTCAATATAACAAGTTTGCAGTGAAATCGGTTAGCTAGATGCTTAAATGTTACACTATCTATCTATAAAAACTGGGCTTGATTGGGCTTGATTCGGTTGTTCTGAAGTTATGTAAAAAAAAAAGTGTTTACACTTCTGGTCTCATAAAAAAATATATATATTTCATATGCAAGCTAATGGTGTAGTTGAGGAATTGCGTGGTATATGGATACAAAAGTAGGCTACTTTATCTCCAAAAACACAATATTAATGAATAGATGAGAAGTAAAAAATAAAATAAAAAAATCATATATTATTTGTCCAGAAGTGTAAACAGGAAACGAAGACCATTTGAAGGTTAATGGTAACGAAAACGAATGTATTGTTATGTTTAAATTGTGTCATCTTCCCATGAATTGTAGGTTAATAGCGATGATTAAAAAAACAGAAATATATCTTGTGGGTGTAGTCCACTATTTAATGTACATGAATTCAAGCTTTTATTCAAAGCGACTTACAAATGAGGATAGAATGAGACGGTGTAAATCTGCAATAGATTTTGGACAGTATTAATTCTGAAATGTACCTTACCTTTGAAAAGGTCTTTATAAGTTAATGTTTCCTGTAAAATGGTAAACAAAACAGATGAATTCGTGCGATATTTACTGATAGCCTACTTCGCGTGTTGTTTGTAAGCGATACTTCAGGGGAAATAAAAGTGACAGAAATGAAATGAAAACAAAATACAATTTTTGAGGAAATGTGGAAGGATTACAAGGTAGGTAAAACAAGGTAAAATTACCTCCAATCTGAGGTTTTCGGTTCTGGGCGAATGTATGCTCTGTTACTTAAAGAACGCGTTATTTAAGAGACTCGTCGGAAATAAAAGAAAAACAACATTGAAATCTGCAATATGATACACACATTAGTCTCCCACGACTTAGGATGCTATTCTGTTATCGAAGCACTTGACGCTCCTCGAGCTCTTTGTGACGTTTGCATGATGTCGTGCTTCCTGTCCTGCTTGAAAATGTATTTTGACTGATAAACAAGTAAACATAATCATATTTTTTAAATGATAGCTACGAAATAACCAGCGCAATATTTTAAGAATCTGTTTACTTAAAATATTTTTTCAGTTAATTTATTCACGCCAAATCTCCATGTCAACATAACGGTACAACTCGTTCTTGCAAGCATTGAAGCTGAGGTTTGGGGTTTATTTTCTAACGGTTTGGTTTGTTTTACTTCCTGTAATCAGAGCCGGCGCCAGATCTCTATCTGAAAATTATTCACAAGTGTATTTTAAAACACAATTCAAACGCATTAAAAATAAGTGTTCTTAAGTTTACCAGAACAAATGTGTCTCCACAGCACTTTTTTAAATTTAGCTCAGTATTATGACAACCAATTCAAATAAAGACATCAACACAAATCAACCACACAGTAGAAAAAATCTCAAGGAAATCAGAATGGAATTATGTAACCAAAAAGGTTTTTATTATCCATAGAAATGTTCATATAAAGAGTTATTAAAAACATTCTTGCAAAACAAAAATCAGGAAAATGGAATAAAAACAGCCAATTCTTTAAGACTTTAAGACTGTACTGTTAAAGGGATAGTTCACTTTGAAATTATTTGTTGGTATGTTTTAGCTTACCTCAAGGCCATCCAAGATGTAGGTGTCTTTGTTTCTACAGTATTTTAAATTTTGATATTTTCAGGTCAAACCGTTCTTGTCTGTCAGTCGTATAATGCAGGTCTATGGTCACCACCTCAAAGAGCATGCACAGAGAAGTCCAAATTAAACATGATTTAATGACTCGTAAATGTAAGTACACGTTGATGGCCTAAGACACGAAACGAGCGGTTTGTGTGAGAAAACGAACAGTATTTATATTGTTTTTACCTCTTGTAACCACAGCCACGTCCAACTGATCTGAGGGCGCAGGCGCTTCAGTCTGTGCAAGCGTGCCGGAAAGCACCGGAAGTGATCTCTCTCGCGCGTGTACGTCACTCATTGTTTACACAGAGATTTCAGAAGTGTTTTACTTCACTGTTAAGATCTAAACATATTTAGATATACAGGAAATCGCAATGGAAGACGATTTCGATATATCAACAGGCAACGTAGATTTTTTCGCAACCGCACAAGAGATCACTTCCGGCGCATGCACAGACAGAAGAGCCCGTGGCCACAGAGTACTTGGTTGTGGCTGTGGTTACAAGAGGTAAAAACAATAAAAATACTGTTCGTTTTCTCACACAAACCGCTCGTTTCGTGTCTTAGGCCATCAATGTGTACTTACATTTACGAGTCATTAGATCATCTTTAATCTGGACTTCTCTGTGCATCCTCTTTGAGGTGGTGACCATAGACCTCCATTATATGACTGACAAACAAGAACGGTTTGACCTAAAAATATCAAAATTGAAAATACTGCGGAAACAAAGACACCTACATCTTGGATGGCCTTGATGTAAGCTAAAACATACCAAAAATTAATTTCAAAGTGAACTATCCCTTTAAGCTCACCTTTATATAGTGAACAAAATCTTGAATTTCAAAATAAACCGTGTCTATTTGAAGAAGGCTGTCAAAGTCTTCTCTCGACCTCGTATTCATAATGTGACTTTAAGTTTCTCAAATCATAGAAATGAATGCAAAATAAATAAATGAGGTTGTGACAAGCTCTCGTCATGATTAACCTAACGTCTAACTTTCAGTCACGGATTGTAACAGTGATTTGCAAGTAAAACAGAATATTAAAACATCCTGTGTTTAACTTTCAGGAGGGAACTGGTGAAGTCTTGCGAAGGAAACGCATGGTGTCGGGTGGGATCTCTTTGGGAAAGATGAACTTCTTCCTCATGGAGCCGGTGCTGGTGATGTTACAACGGCACATGACTGAAGAGGTACGAGACCGACTCGCCATTGTGTGTCCTGCGGATGGCCTCGGCCAGGATCATGGAAATGTCGATAACCTGCAGAGATCAGATCATATTGTATCGGTTAGAGCAGCTCGGAAGCATGTTAAAGACAGAAAATCTGTATGATGGCATCCAAAATGTATTTTAAAACATTAGGGATGTAACGATTCACTCAACTCACGATTCACGATACCGGTTTCACGATACGATTTTCTCAGGATTTTTTTAAACAAATTCGATTTAAGACAAATTATAAATGAAAAAGTGCCTTTTATTAATTTCATTTTGAAATATATTTGTCAAATAATAAAACTACATTGAAAAAAAAAATCCCTGCAAGGTTGTTTCAACTCAGTGTTTCTGTCTGTCTGGTCAAGAGGTTGGACACTGGTATCTTCAGATTCAGATTATTTTATTTCATGCCATGTCAGCAGTCAGAGCTATTTTCATGGCAAAAATTCATTTACAAAAATACAAACATCATATAAATACAACAAAAACAAAACAAATATAAACAAGAAGTCATATTATACAATATATATATTTTTAATTTACATATGATAAAAAATCCAGAACCTTTTCATGCATAATCTCATTAAATATGTCCTTCAAAGAAGTAACTTCATAAAAGAGCCTGGTATCTTCACACACTAAGTACAAGTCTGTAAAATTAATACCACATTGACAGGTGTTTTACATGGTAATAAAGGAAAGATTTTAATTTTGTCATAATTTGTATCATTAAACTAGAAAGAGTTAAAAAAAACAGAACACATTTAGCAAAATATGCCATAACCATCAACAAATTATTTAAAAAATAAATAAATCCATGTACACATTGAGAGAAAGAGATGGTAAAATAAATACGACACATGGTTGCCATGGAAACACTGACACACCTTGTGATCTCCATAGCTCTCACACTTGTCGTATTAATGCAGGGTTTCTGCAGGTTTCAGTAAATCAAATTTAAGACATTTTAAGACCATAAACATTGAAATTTAAGACCTACACAACGCATTACCAAAAATTTAAATAAGAAAATATTCGGAAAAAAATTTATTTTATATAATATGTGTTTGTGTGTGGGTGAAATTTGTACTTTGCATTAGGGATGGGACGGTATGAAAATTTAATATCACGATTATAGTGTCCAAAATAATCGTGATTATCAATATTATCACGGTTTTGTTAAAAATGTATGAAAGTGCTCAAAAAGAACTGATGCTCACACTGAAAACATTTCAACAAGTTTTATAATTGAAAATCAACAAACAACAAATAAAACAAGCCTCTCTATGCAGTTTTTTAGGCAAGTTTCTATTCTATGGCATTTGCTTCTTTATAATGCCCGTCGTCAATAGCAACGCATTATTACACAGCGCACATCCATAACATTCACAACGGACGCGTGCTCTTGTTTCATTCAAATACAACTTGCCGTCTTGCGTCTCCGGTTTTTGATTGTATTGCAAAAATGAAATCAGAGTTGATTTATTAATTACAGAGTTTGATAATATTGGTGTGATATATCTCATCTGGACGATTGTTTTACAAAATGAATTCATAAACAGGTACGATTTAAAACATTAGCTAATCTCATTATCAATTCAATATGTCCCCGTAATTATTTGGTAAAAATAAAATCGGTTTAATACGTGATGTATCTATACTTTACTATCCCTTAAAATATCACTCTTAATAGTCTTGTTTGAAGTTGTTCGTTCGTCTTTGGCTCAAATCCACTTGCTACGAACTTTTCTTCGCGGAAGCTTCACGTCTATTTCAAGTGAGTGACATAAAATGTTTCAAATCAAAACAACATTTCGTGCCCAATTGTTTCCCAGACGTAGTTTTGGTATTAAGGTCAAAGTTAACTTGCCTTGCGTTCGGGTGATGATCACACAAGACGACTCGGCAGATTTGAAGCGTTTCTATTTCAGTGACTTTTTGTTCGGCAGACAAGGTGACCATCCTCGATCAAGTTTCCCTCAGGACTTTTGTAAAACCCAAAATATGAGCACACCTCCTCAGATTTGGTCCTCTTAAAAGGCTGAAAAATCTCCTGAGCACGGTCACTGCCTTCCGCCATTCCTTCTCGAATAGTAATTAAAAAAAATATTGCGTGCTGCGTAGGGATGGGTATCGTTAAGGTTTTATCGGTATTACTACTCTTTCCGATACCGCTTATCGATCCGGTACTTTAACGGTATTCGTATCGGTTCTTTTTGGTGTTTTTTTTTTTTTTTTAAGAATTAAGAACATAATTAAACTCTATATTTTGAAATGTAAAATAGAAAAAGCAAAACGAAGAAAAATATATTTTTGTTATGCAGCAATGTGCAGGCTTTTTTGTTTTATATACAAAAAGGACACATAAGGAAAAAAAACAAGTACAAACACAAGAATAAAATCAATCAAAGATACAAATTATATACAAAAGTGCTTTAATTTCAGGAAGGTGTACTAACATATCTTTTCAGGTAATTGTTTCTGTCTGAAAAGAAACCTAATTTAGTAATCAAATATAAAATAGCACTGTATAGTTTATCATAGATAGATTAATGCTTATTAAATTTAAAGTTTCTTATTCAAAAGCTGTGAGTGATTTTCTCTGCCTTTTGTTGTTTGATTTGCATTAATGGCTGAATCGTCAGCAGGTTTAGGCTATTAGACTGCTGCCCCTTTAAGACCGAGAGCAAATCTAATCGGTAACTGAAGCACCATCATTTTCTCCCTATTATTTACGTCCATTTAAGACATAATTGTGTTTAAGTGAATAAACTGTGTTTAAGCGAATCTCAGAGCTGGTCATTTTGACATTTGTATGTATATTTGATAGTTAAGGAGGACACACGAAGCCCAAAGTATAGGCTACTTTTCTTGTCTCGTTGCAGTCCGTTTCGGAGCGCGCACCGCCTTGTGAACAGCGTCTCTTGCGCAGGCTTTTGTGTTTTTAATAGCCATTTTTTGATCTTGCAACAATAGAAGACAGCATTTTGCAACAATCGCCGATCGTGCTGATTCTGACGGTACGTTTGGGTTTTAGGAAGAACTGACAGCGCTCCGCAGTGCTGTGAAGTATAAAGGAAGTTAAGCTGGACATATCATGCGTCTTGTTTTTTAACGGTTTTATCTCAAATATCTTCTTTTTATAATCTTTGGAAGCCGAAATACAAAATATATTAGAATAATATCCCACATCTAAAGTGTAACCACGTTGAATGTTTAGTTCTGTCCTCATTGTCACTCATTAAGCAGGGCTGTCATGTTGCGCGTGCTGTGGCTTTGCGTGAGAGATCGCTCTCTCTCTCTCTCTGCTGAACTGCGAATTTCAAATTTGCATCACAGACAAATGGTTTAATTAAAATATAGTTTATATATAAAAAAAGGCTGGCGATGTAAACATGTTCAAGATAACGTCTTTATAGGAATGATAAATAATTTCTCCAGTACCGACAGCAGAACCGATAACGTCCGAGCTTATCGATACAGCGGTCTTTCAAAATTCAGCACCGGGGCCCGTTTAATACCGGGTTTCGGTACCCATCCCTAGTGCTGCGCGGCTGCGTCAGACTGGCCGACAGGATTCAGTGAGTTATTAAAATCGCGATAATCAAACACGGTTTTAATAATAATTAAATTTTAAACGATAATACCAACCGTCAGTACATTTTATCACGGTTTATAGTTTAACCGGTTATCGTCCCATCCCTACTTTGCATTTTATACTGTAAAAACACAATTATAGTTGATTTTAGTTGATCATACCCAGAGATGAAATGGCATGAACATTTCATTTCATGATTACTACGAAATCAATTTGCCAAATGTATGTCTAAACCCAGCAAATAAAATTAGCATGAATATGCACTTTTTGTATACATAAACATTAAAATACCATTAAAAATGATGGCCAGATTTTGAAGGCGTGTCTTGCAACAGGTTAAGTCTAGTTAAAATAAAGTCTTCACAAAAATAGTTTTATAAACAGACAAACCTTGCATATTTCAGCCTTTAAATGATCTTTTATAAAAAGATTGAGTCAAAAAATGCTAAATTACTGACATTCACATCCCCTTATCTTTTATTATTAATAGTAAAAAAATTTGGGCCGATTTTCCTGTTGCGTCTGTCGTTGCTATGCAACCATGCACTGCGCTCTCCATAACGACAAAGACATTTTAGTAGCCAATGGATTTCCACCACCGAGAAATGCTTGCTGTAACTTTAGGTCTGCTACAAGATTTATTACAAGAAGAAAAAAACACCGGTAGTGTTTGGGTGCACCGCGATCCTTCATGTTGACTGAGCTTTCGATGTTGTTATGGAAGGGGCTGATTGGTTGGTTCTTCGGTTCGTTTGCGGCATTCTAAATCTGAAATGCTGGGATTTTTTAAATCTCGCTGTGGATGCGACACGCCTATGCCTTTGAATGAACTTGAGCACGCAAACCTGGTGTATGAACGGCCTCTTGGCAAGCTACCTCGTATCAAACCACGAGCTAATGCTAGCACGGGAGCTGCGTGTTTGAACCGGTTTGAACCCCTGCACTAGAGCTGCGCTTTGTAGGCTACGACTCAATACTTTTTTGCTACTTTGTAATAACTTTCTGCGGCCAGAGTTTTGGCAAATGAACGAGGGTAAAATCTTTTTAAGACCTGACTAAATCAAATTTAAGACCTCAGATGAAAATCTAGCCGTTTTTAAGACTTTTTAAGGCCTTAAATTTAAAGTTCAGAATTTCAGACTTTTTAAGACCCCGCGGAAACCCTGTAATGGCTTTTACGTGAAAAGAGAGGTTTTCACGGTGGTGATTATTATTAGTCTACGAAGAGTCAAAATGCCGCCACAGCTCCGATTTCAATGAGTCAACATCTACGCTTGCCGTCGCCATGTGTTTGACAGCACTTGCACACAGTCTATGGCAAACACTGGCGTGGCGCGAGCGGAGCAAACCAAGCGTTTTCATTTCATTATCATGAGTGCTCACAGAAGCTCAAGTTCCTTAGGAATGAAGTGAAAACACTCGCTAGGTTCGCGCCAGTGTGTGCTCGCTGCTATTGTGCCAGTAAAGCGAGCGAGGTTCACAACTTCACAGTATGCTATTCAGTAAACAGCCCTGCTGAATAAAACGTGCATCGCAATTCGTTTAACATTTCAACTGACTTGAATAGTCACACATTTTTATCCATTTTCAACCAGTTGTGAGTGAATCGTTACATCCCTATCTGGTAATAACCCTCTGTTGATCGGCCAATAACAAAACAAACTTTGTTTACATCTTCACTTTAGACATTTAGCTGTTTTTGGACTAAATTATCCATTTGAAGGAAAAAAACTGACTGAACTCAGTGCTTCAATTTGAATCAAAGATTTCTGGTATGACAAACCTGTATTTTGGGGCAGTGTTTCATCTTCTCCTCCTGAGGAATGGTATTGGTGACGACTACAGCCTCAAAGCAAGCGTTGTTGATGCGTGAAATGGCCGGTCCAGAGAAGATGCCATGGGTCAGGATGGCATATACTTTGACTGCACCAGCAGATATTAACCTTAATACAGAAAGAACTCAATTAAACTCTTATTTTACACAAGAAAAACACTACTGAAGACACAATAAATACTAGAAAAATCGGAAATGTATTATTATTGTTTAATAATATAGTGCTTTTAACTTTTTTTTCCCCAACATGTTTTTAAATTCTGACCAGTGAAGTATTCTGAACAGCATCTGCTATACAAATAACATGTTTTATTATGATTTGTACTAGCTTCTTACTTATCCACAGCATGGCAGACGGTACCGCAGGTGTCAGCCATATCATCAACCAATATGGCCACCCGGTCTTTCACATCTCCAACCAGAACCATGCGGTCCACCTCATTTGCCTTTTTCCTTTCTTTGTGAATAAGGGCAAAGTCAACATTCAGCCGGTCTGCAATGGAGGTCACCCTGTCAATGGGAAAACAGCTCAGTCAGCAGTTACACACGATAAGAGCAAAACCAAACAGGCCATAATTCAGACGGCCAACAGACCTCTTGGCTCCTCCAGCGTCAGGTGACACGATAGTGCAGTTCTTCCATTCTGGGATATTTTCCCTAATCCATTTTAAAACGGCCGGCTCTGCGTATAAATTATCCACCGGAATGTCGAAGAAACCCTAAAAAAAGAGAACCAATTCAGACCTTTGAGCACGTCCATTCTGGTCATTTGTGATTACTGTGTAGGTACAAAGATAGCATTCACTATATACATTGTTTTGATAGACCACTTTATACATGCTGCTAACTACAGGTAACTTTGTGCCTACATGTCAACATTTCAACCTAACAGTCTGCTAATACTCAGTTGACATGTAGTTGCAAAGTTACTCATAGTTAGTAGCAGAGGGCTTGACATCAACTTTTTCGCTCACCAGCCACTAGTGACACCGACATTCAGCATTTTGCTAGCCACAATTTTGACATCGATACCACAAGAGAATTTTTTTAATTTTTTTTAATATTGTCTCATAATTTGGCAGCAGGTTTATTAGGCTGCTGTCACTTTAAGACCTGACCATGGATCCATTATATTGATACACACACATGCGTTTTCTTTCTCAACTGTTTCTGATCACTTCTTTGGCCAGAGGAGAACTGGCCCCCGACTGAGCCTGGGTTCTCCCAAGGTTTTTTTCTCCGTTCAATCGCCTGATGGAGTTTTGGTTCCTTGCCACTGTCGCCTTGGCTTTTGGCTTGCTTAGTTGGGGACATTTAATGTTTAACAACATTATTGATCTGTGTTGTACTACTTTCATGTTATCACTGTGAAGCTGCTTTGAAACAATCTGTATTGTAAAAAGCGCTATCTAAATAATATGTGACTTGACTTACAGCATAACTGACTGTGTGTTAATGTTAAGCCCTGGTTAGTAGATAGTACTTTAGTTTTTATTTAAAGATACAGTACAACTTACCGAAAGGTATATTTACTTGTACATAATAACGATCAATCAGTGTTTTCAAACACGGAAAGAGGTCAGTAACACTGCAGGAGAACAGTTGTGTCACAAAACGTTACATTTACCTCAGGAAAACCATTTAATGACCAGCACATTAGTTGACTAGAAAAAAATAGCAATTTCTTGACAAACATTAACAGACTGGGGCCTACCTAATATTTATCCAAATGAGTCAATATTGAATTAAGACTGAAATCAAATCCAAGAGTTTAATTGAATAATACAAACAGTAACCTACCAGTCATTGTCCCATGTAAACATTGTAACATGTCACTAAACTTTAAACAATTTGGTTTAGTTACCATATGTTTTGAAAATCACAATTACAAATAGAGAGCCTAAGTCCCGCCCCTCCGCTTCCGGCTCATGGGACCTTATTTAGGAAAAAACATGAATGGTAGTCAATGGCGAGAGACAACTTATCTTTTTATTCCGTCTGAGCCGTGCCCTCAATTACACATACGATGTTTGTCAATTTAAAAGATAATTCTGAAAGTCAAAAACGTCGCAGTCTGTCATACAACAGAAGAGTAACATTTAGTTTTATGTGAAAATCGCTCAGTGAACTACATCTCCCAGGAAGCGAATGAGATCCGCTGCTCGTGTGTGTGCAGTCTGGTACAAAACACTCAGGTAGGACGGCGTAACGTTACGATTATAACGCAAGACTGTAGAAACAATGACAGACGTTAGCCTCAGTAAAGTTAGCTTCGTTCATTGAGAGAAAATGTGCGCCTTTGGGGTTTGTAGTCTTTGTAATTACATATTTTCACAGTCTTATACCTCAACGGTTTTACATCAAACTGCGACTTTCTTTACTTTAAAGTGTATCTTTTAAATTGACAAACATCATATGTGTAATTCAGGGCACAATTCAAACGAGATCAAAATATTTGTTGTCTACCATTGACTACCATTCAATATTTTTTCGAAATAAGGTCCCATGGTGGTCGACCGGAAGGGGAGGGACTTAGGCTCTCTATTGTGATGCAAGTTGAGGGGTTTTTTTAGAGACCCACAATGCATCTGTTTTTCTTGAGCATTAAAATATGAAAGAGTTCAGATGCAAAAGCCTCTAAATGCCATTTGAAATTTTCTTCTTTAATGATGATTTTTATCAAACTTGTATATTTAAGTTCAGTAATTTCACTTAAATGGCAATGATAATTACCTATTTATTGTTATTTAAGTGAAATTACTGAACTTAAATATACAAGTTTGATAAAAAATCATCATTAAAGAAGAACATTTCAAATGGCATTTAGAGGCTTTTGCATCTGAACTATTCATATATTTTCATTAAAATATCGTGATAATACCGTATACCTCAATTAATTAACCGCAGCATGAAGTCGTGTGCTCACTACAATCAGCACTTTTTCCCCTTTACATTTTTACATCTAAAGCACATGATTCTGCAGTTTGTTTGTTTTATCACTAAACGGTTTTCAGCGCCACAGAAAGCCTAGTTCACACTACGTGATTTTAAGCCCGATTTAAGCCCGATTTGCAAATCGTTGAGTCGCCGACAAGTCAGGGTGTTATCGCGTGCAAATCGCGGGCGATTAGCGGACGATTAACGCTCGCCAATCCGTTAGTGTGAAAGAGCCAACAACGCACCAAAGACAGCTCGCAGACACCTCGCAGACAGGTCACCGAGCTCAGAAAAATATCTAGCATGCTAGATATCTCGAGCAGTCGCGCGACTCAATCTCAGTGATGTCATGAGTACAGCCAATCATAGCAACGCATGGGTTGAGGACACCAGGTAAATCTTACTTTTTCTTTTCTTTTTTGCATTTTTTTTTCTCAGAGCAGATCGTCGAGCAAACAGTGTGCAGCACTAGTTTCTGTCTGACGTCCATATTCGCGTGTTGTGTTCTTCTCTGCAGTTTCGCGTCATTTCTGGTTCGTTTTATTGCGTGGTTTTTCGTGACAAAACATGGTTTCTAGACCAGATAGAATCCTGTTGTTGTCAACTCGTTATTTGTTTGATTATTTTCAGGATTTAGACCGTACTATAGTACTGAAACAGCTCTAATTGAGTCACAAATGATATGCTCTTATCATCCGATCGTGGTTGTATCTCTATGTAGTGCGTTGTTAACTCGTGTAGTGAGTTACCTCCTGTTGTGGATCAATCACGTTGTGTTGTGTGGTGTGAACAGCTAAACAACTTGAACACTCATGATTTCACTGAGAGCAAGTCATGTAGTGTAAACTGCACAGTTCAGCCCGACATTTTAAAATCATGTAGTGTGAACTAGGCTGAAACCGCACCTGTATTTGTGACGCATGCAGATCCATGGTTATGATGTGGTCGGCACCGGAGACCGACAGCATGTTTGCCACCAACTTGGCAGAAATGGGTGCCCGACTCTGCAGAAGACAAGAGAAGATTAGGCGAAACTTGACTGATTCATTAAAGTGTGCAACCTACTTTCCATCAAACTACAAAACATTCAGCAAGCGTGCACACTAAATGTTCACAGGTTACATCACAAACAATGGCATTTAACCTTCACCCCACCTTATCCTTCTTGTCCTGCCGAGCGTAAGGGAAGCATGGGATGACCGCGGTGACTCGGCAGGCTGATGCGATTTTACAGGCGTTTATCATAATCAGAAGCTCCATAAGATTATCATTAATTTCGCCACAGCCACTCTGGACAATGTAGACATCCTCCCCGCGGACACTCTCGCCAATCTCCACGCTGCACACAACATCAGGGACATGAGGGCAAAGTTAGACCTGACCAAGATCAACGGTTACATTATACTGGAAAACATTAGATCTCTTACTTTGTACATCAACAAATAGAACATTTGTTTCATATAGTGGTGGACAATTTACCCATAAAAAATTGTCCACTGGTAGATTTTATCTCATGTGACGTAGCTGTGATCATGAAAGCTTATCGTTTGCAAGTGTTTTTAAAAAAACAACGCAGCAATATGCAGCAAAAGACAACTCATTTGGCTATACACGTGCTGCCTGAGCGACGGTTTCTCAGGGCTGAACAGATTAATACACATACTTGTGTATTAGTGACCATGCATTTGCAGGTAAACACAGTCATTTATGTCTTAAGAACGTAAACAGTTGAGAAAGAAAACGCACAAGTGTTTTTGATCCGTGCAGTCCGTCTTAAAGTGACAGCATCCTAATAAACCTGCAGTCGTTGTTAATGCTAAGGCATAAAAAAAAAGATTGGTTCCGGTTGTTTGTCAGTTGAGGTCATGGGTCGGTAGGAGATTTTTTTTTTCTTTCTCAGTGGCAGTAAGAAACATTGGAAAGATACTAGGCTACTTACTAAACCGCCAATAGGTGGCGGCAGACGGCCTTATTAATTAGTCATTGATTCATTAATTCAAACGATTTGTTTAAATGTTAACAGATGTTAATGAGTGGGTCAGTGAATCTTTCATAGATATCTATATAAAGGCTAGATATCTCGTCCACACTGTTGGCCAATGGAGGTCGACGTCTGCACCTGGCGGCCATCTTGTCACAGGCAGCTCGCTCACTCGTAACATTGTGTTCATGGTACATCGTGTACTATTTAAATAACCATAACTTGCTCAATTTTCTACCAATTTTCAAATGGTTTGGTTTGTTATAAACGCCAAAGATGTAGTTATGACACTGCATACTTATGAATAATAAGCGTATAAATAAATAATCATCCAGATAATTATAGCCACGTTAATAACGTTTGTAAGAAACCAAACCGTTTGTAAATCCGTCAAGATTTCAACGAGATAAGAGTATTTGTGTTCGTGCTGACCACTCATCTTACATCAGCTTGCCTGCGACAAGATGGCCGCCAGTGATGACGATAGAAACTCCGCCTTAAGACATCTAGCCTTTATACAGATATCTAAGAATCTTTGACTCAATCGATTCGTTCAAAATGCTGAATCATTCAGTAATGAAAACAGTTCGAGTGTTCCGGTGTGATTCGCCGTGGTTCTGCTGTGATTTTTGTTCGGAGCTATTTTCGCTGCTGAAACAGAACAAAAACAGCCAATATTGCATCTAAAATGTAAGTGACTAAAATTTTATTGTTTATTGAACTGTTGTAGGAAATCAATGTCACATTTTCAATCGTGATGGTATTCAGTAAAAATAATTGAGGCTGCTTAACACGTATGTTAAAATATAGAAACTACACATTTAGATGTTTTATAGGCACTATGTTGTTAACTGAGTGTGTGTGTGTGTGTGCTGCGCTCATGTGTGTAGATTTCTCCTCGAGAGGATGCGCGAGCGTCAACAGCGCAACCTCACCGTCAGTAGGCTAATACATTTATTACACACAATCGATCGCAACTTACAATAAATTTAATAAAATCAGAATCATTCTCTCGGTTCAGTGATTCCCTAGTTATTATTTTTTGTTTGTTATTGATGTTCTAATCAGGCTACTTGTCCATTCGGGCAAGTAAAATTCTCTTTTACTTGTCCTTCAAAATTCTATTTGTCCCGGACAAGCGGACCGGGCTCTGGAGATACGAAGCGCGGCAGGTTAGAGTGTTTTGGATTGCATAAAATAGTAAAAGAAACAAACAAACATGGCGAAAGAAGTGGTAGACAGCAGAAGAGGGGATTGGGATTTGGGATGATTTTTAATGAAACGTGGGAGGCGGATGGAGGTTACACTTTAACGTATCATGTGGTGTGTGCGTGCCTAATGCATGCATTTGTATGTGTGCGTATATGAATAAAAGTGTCCTAAATGACAAAAAACAAAACAAAGACTTGTATATGTGTTATAGTTCAGTTTGACGAACGATGTGTGAAATAGTTTGCCTCAAAGTTTTTTTATCCGTGTATTTATTTAATTTTTATTATTTCTTCCCCAAGCTCATAAAATAAATTTGGGTCGCACATAATTGGACAGGGTCGGTCGGAAACGGGAACCAAACAAATTTTTTTTTTATGCCTAATCAAACAACAAAAAAGAGAGACACTCTCTCACTGCTCTGGACTGAATTACTTTTGTAATTTTTTTAATCAATTTTGTAAGAATATGCAGTGTTGTTTAATACATTCGATTACTTTAGACCTTAGTAAGCTTCTTTTTTGTATTTTTTTGTTATATTTATATATAGTTGCAAAAACCTGTATGACTTACTTGTACTGAACAAGACTCAATAGTAAATTTTCCCCATACTTTGGAAGTCAAAGGAACATCATTTCTTATTTTTTTGTCTGCTTGTCATATTCTTTAAAGCATATTTTATGAACAGAAGAAAGAAACTCGTACAGGGTTGGAACAACTAAAGGCTGAGTAAATGATACATTTTGAAGTAAATTTTCTTTTCAGGGGGGTGAACTACACCTTTAACCACTGACATTACCATACAGTAACGTGTATGCAATCTGAATTAACGTTAGGTAACTTAATCACTAAGTATCGTCTTACATCTAAGCTACTGTAACCATATGAAACCAACATTGTGCTTGTTTTGTAAAAGTAACGTTAAATAAAACATTATTTATCAATGTTTCTCATAGCAAACCGATAAGCAGTGAATGTAAATACAGCGAGCTCATGGATCTTTCACATAGTCAGAAATCAAATTACGGGCTTGTGACAACATGTGACCCACCAGACTATCACCGTGTCAAATGTAATTATATCGATCATGTGTGTGGAGCAATAAGCGAAGCAGTCCCAGAATGACTAAGTGCTCTTGGTCTCAAGGTGCAAAAGCTCAACCGATACTAATATAATTGTCAATTCAACAGACGTTTAATTATTAGGTAATATTTAATGACAATATTAGTCACAGCGCACAGTATTCTGGGAATCGTCGTCTTTTCAAACCCACGTGTGGCACTGGCGGTCTTTATCTGAACTACAACTCACAGCAGCCCGTGAGTAACGGCACTCCAACATGATAAACTAGCATATAACGTTAACGAGGTCATTTGCAGGAATAACTCACTCACCTCGTCTCTTGGTTGCTAAACTTTTTAGTCACCACTTTCCCCAATTCCAGTCCGAGGCGGTCGGCGATCTTCTGGGACAGATCCTGGTGGGAGCTCCCGCTAAAAATTTTAATATTGGGCATTTTGTTGTTTGTTTTTTCAAGATCTCACTATTGAGTAGATCCCAATAAACAGAGAGAGAGGTGTAATTGTTGAGATATTTCTATCCGATGTCAATCCGAAGTGCAGTCGCCACTACCTCTCGGCCATTGTTGATCCCACGGAGCGCGCGTGACGTCACACACTGCTGCCCACGCCTTCTTCTGCTTCCATTTAATGGTGTTGAGAAACTAGATAGACTGTATTATCGCCGCCGACTGGACTGGAGTGTAAGGAATGAAAACAAAACAAAAATAAAGAAATAAAAAGGCCTACATAACTATAGAATCAATTCTTAGAGCGCACGTGAACGCCATCAGCGTTTATCACAGCGTTAAAGTAATTAGAGAACGGTGTCGTCTTAGCGGCTCCTAATTTAATTACAAATGATCATTTCGGAAGTCAAAACTTTAGCTCGAAAATACATAACATTATTCAAGAACCGCTACAAACCAAACCAGTCTCTGTTACCTTAGTTTAACTCTGTAGCTGCTTGACTTGACTCGTTAACGCGTACTATGGCGACCGGAAGTGCGATATCGTGAAGACACTTAACACACATGAACAGACAATGCCTAAAATATATAATAGAAATACGCTTTACCAAATGCAGCTAAAACCGCAATATCTGCTTTTGTATATGCAAATATAAAAATCAAATCAAAACACTGTAAAATGTTTACAGTATTTTCACTTACAGTAGGCTACTTACAATTTTTACCTTTTACTGTCTATGATTTTTACTGCATCGGCTATATGCACGATCGCTTCCGGGTTTGTCTCGGCCCGCCCAGTTGCATCCGGTGCTGTGTCAGAAGACGATTTTGCATTAGGTGTAGATGGCGGCAAATTACACTTGCTGTTACTAAAACGTACTGCTGATTGATGCAGCTTCTGCGACTTCACTAGTCAGATTTCGCACGATATGAGAGAATACTCACCCTCAAAGTTGTCGATGTAGCTCGAAATATATAATTTAAAGCCCTTCTCTTTTTTAATCTTACGTGTGACTGCTAACTGCCTCACAGTTGTTAAAATCATTCACGTTAACTGCAGGACGTTTTTGTAAACAGCAAGTGTAATTTGCCACTATCTCCACCTAATGCAAAATCAATACATTTAAATGAATGGACATTGCAATTTGCGGACGACATGATTCAGACCATGAACTTGAAAATAAAACAGATTTAATAAACAATGGTGTTGCTTAAAGGGTTAGTTCACTCAAAAATTAAAATTCTGTCACCAATTACTCACCCTCAGCTAGGGATCCGGTGGGGTCTTCTGCTGTTGTGACCCATCCGCCTCAAGGTTGTGTGTGTTGTGGCTTCACAAATGCTTTGCTGCATACCTCGGTTGTAACGAGTGGTTATTTCAGTCAAAGTTGCTCTTCTATTAGCTTGAATCAGTCGGCCCATTCTCCTCTGACCTCTAGCATCAACAAGGCATTTTTGCTCACAGGACTGCCGCATACTGGATGTTTTTCCCTTTTCACACCATTCTTAATGTAAACCCTAGAAATGGTGTGCGTGAAAATCCCAGTAACTGAGCAGATTGTGAAATACTCAGGCTTTGTTTACACGGAAACGATTCTGAAGAGAAAACGCAAAAGTGGCGTTGCGTCGTCGCTTTTTGTTCTGCGTTTAGATGAGCGTTTTGTGTGGGAAATCCGTGTGCAAATGGTGACGCAAAAGTGTGTGAAATTCAATGTAGTATGCACTTCAGGCGGCTAGGAGTGCAGTTCCAGTTCCTACTAGCATGTCTTTTCAAAAATAAAAATATAAATTTCAGTATAAAAACATACCTTACTTGTGCCTTACCCTTACTTGTGTCTCTAAACATATGGCAGAATCTACATTATTCACCGAATTTGCACTAAAATAATCTCTTTCCTCTCAAACACACTTTAGCCCACAAATCATTAACTAAAAAAAAAAAAAAAATTATGTTAATGTGATAAGCCTATAGTTGGCTGCAGTATGAGTATCCTTGGCTGGCTTAATGACAGAAATAATGTTTATTTGTTTCCACAAAGGTGGATAAAGTATTTCATGCTTTCTTACACAGTTTTGCATTCAAATTAAATCATTTAATCTTTCCACTTCTCAGAACAGGTAACAACATTCCTGGGATGCAGTTAGATGTTCAGAGGTGGGAACTGGTGAACGTCCAATACTTTAATAATCACAAAAAAAAAAAAAACACAGAAAGATTGCCGTGAATTACACACAAAACTTAAAACGCCCTGTTTGCCACAATTTCTTTTCAGTCCACCCATCTTTCTTGACATCTTCCTCCCTATAGATTTACAGTCATTCCTCCAATAGATAGTTAGCCATGTTTGAATGACCCTTAAAGGCTTCTTATAGCACTTATAGAGCCACCGTATATGTGTAGGGTTTTATTTTCTTTGTGTTTTCAAAGGACGCACATGTCTTCATGAGTGACAGATAAAAGAACGTCTCCATTTAAAGGTTTTAATGTCATAGAATGATGTTGTGAAGCTGTAATTTTCCTTTTTTTTTTTTTTTTTTTTTTTTTTTTTAAAGTTTGAGCATTGACGCAACGCCATTGAAACTTCCAATAAGAAAAAAAAAAGTCAATGGGTCCAAAACTAAAAAAAGCTCTAATCAAAATATGCTTGCATGATTTTAACAAGCTCCTCTGTAAACTTTAAGTGATTGCAATGGCTCATTCATTCAGTGTTTCAGTGATGGTGTGCTTCAATCCCCCACAATAACCCATTAATGTTGAAGCAAAAGAACATAAAATCTCACAAATATTCACAATTAGACTATATAAACGTAATCTATCATCTATGGAAATGCTTGTGTTGCCAAATCTGAAGCTAGAGCACAACTCGTCTGTTCCAACCTCTGTGTTTGTTTTGTTGACTAAATTCAGAAATCGTTTTATTCTTTTAGCACACGTTTATTAGTCTCATTTTTCTTATTTTACAGACAATGATGGAAAAGGGAGAGAAATGGGATCCGTTTTTCACCTCAGCTTTTCTGAGAACATAGAAAATAAATCACACAATGCCCTTGTGACTTGCTTTCATTCAGTGGAGCAAAATAGTCTGTTCAAGGTTAGTTTCAAGCTTCAGTAGCTTTCACCAAGAACTCTTTACAGAACAGAAACAAAAGAGTGGAAAAATGCTGACACTCAACACAGGGTCGATTCACTGAAGCCCGAGCGTCTTGATTCTGAAAGAAGCCGTGTCAGGTTGATTTTATTTCATTTCGGGGTTTTTTTCTTCTTCTTTTTTTGCAATATGGTAAATGAATGGGGGGGGGAGAGAGAGAGAGAGAGAGAGAGAGAGAGAGAGAGAGAGAGAGAGTGTGTGTGTGTTGTGGGAAAGAAGAAGCTTGTTTAGGTGATTCTGAAACATCTGGTCAGGGCTTTCTATCCTCTAGATGTCAGTGTTTCATTATATTTTATTAATGTGTGGTACTTTCTAAACTGAATCTGAATGTCATTAAAAAAAGAAAATATTTGATTTGATTAACATTTACTAATGTTAAAAAAATGATTAAACATTAGATCAATTGAATGATAATGTTAGTAACACTAATAATAATGTTATTAGTAATAAGTAATGTAATAAATTATTAAAAAATCGCATTACTATTAAAGATACTGTAAGTGATAATAATAAACATGGAAAAATAAATCACAATTATGAAATGCCTTAAAATGTATTATTTCTTCCACTGATACGTTTAAGAGATAACAAGTTGTAAAAAAATGCTATTTAAAAGACTTCTGGTAAAGCAATAAGAGTTTTCACCTCATGTTTTTTTTTTTTTAACTTTATTCTGAACAATACACAGGACAATAGGTACAGAGAACACTACAGATAATGTAACCTGTTCAACAAAATTAAATCAATAGTGTATAGACCAGAGGATAATAACAAATGAATTAATATAATTATAGAAGGGGAAAAAATTTAAAAAAATATGCAGTTCCTTCAGGAGATGAAATGTTCTTGTAGCTTTCATGTTTTCCATGTTTTCTATTGTTTTATAATATAATTTAAAGTCCAAATGAAATGCCTTAAAACAAGGTTGTGAATTAGACCATTTACATTTGTGAATATGGTATTTGAAACAACTGAATGACAAAAATCATTTGACAAAAACCACAAAAGTCAAAGTATAGCATGACATCAAAAATATTGATTCTGATGTTTACATTCAATTTTGTAATTATATATTCTTCCAAATCAGACCAACATTTTTTTGTGTACATACAGTGATAAAATAAATGAAAAATTGTCTCCTTATTAGATTGGCAAAAAACACAAGACTCTTCTATGTTTATTTTAAATCTTCTTAAAGTATCTTTAACAGGATAAATTTGATGCAATTATTACTTATTATGCAATCTTTCACTTTATTATTAATACAGTATTTGTGAATAGAAGTATTTGCATTTTTCCAATTTAAATCACCCATGGTTGAACACCAACATTTTTTTGCAGCAGGTGGAATCGAGCACGAAATTAGAATTCTAATAAATTAATTGCTGCATTTTGACCTCATGTTGTAGGCTATGCATTATTATTTACAATATACACGATTGCGGATGACGCTACAAACGCGGAGGCGGGGTTAGCGTCGATGACGTTGAAAGATAGGGGCGTGGCCAGAGCGCGGGATTATTATGGTCCTGTTTGCAGTGCGCACAGTATGAGAACGAGCGAGAGGGGCTCCGTTACACTCATCCTGTGAGAAATGGATCATCACAACGCTTTATTATTGACACCTATTTCTTCCACGTACATGTAATCTGCAAAATCAGCCCTTTAGATGGCATTTATTTTCAACAGTGCTTGTTCAGTATGACTGACGGTAGGTGTCTGTGAATTGGACGTTTGGAAAACCTTCGATTATGGACATGGATAAATGAAAGGGACGTCATCTGAAAACTCTGTGCAGTGTTTGACATCGGTGAGCTTTTCTGAGCCATGTATGCTGATTTACATGAATTTTGAACTCATTTTCTGAAGGATTATTATGTATATATTGTGTTTTGCAACTGTGATTGTGAACTGGAGACGTATTCGTCACATATCTCTGACCTTACAATAGCCATACTCACACTTGTTCTAGGTCGACAGACTTTTTAAATCCTTCACCAAGCGTCGTCTTAGTATTCTGAAATATGGCTTTACCCGACAATGCCGTAGAGGAGCTGGCCTTTCCAGAAATTATCGAACTCAACGTAGGAGGTCAGGTGTATATAACCCGCTACTCGACTTTAACAAGTGTGCCAGAATCCCTCCTGTGGGAAATGTTCAGTCAGAAGAGCACAAAAAACCTGGCTCGTGACACCAAAGGTCGTTTTTTCGTCGACAGAGATGGCTTCCTGTTTCGCTACATTCTGGACTACATGCGGGACCAGCAGCTCGTCCTTCCGGATCACTTCCCGGAGCGAGGACGTCTTCAGCGGGAGGCCGAATTCTTCAACCTCCCGGATCTGGTTAAACTGTTGGCACCGAAGATCAGCAAGCAGAACTCTCTGGGCGACGAGGGCTGCCAGAGCGACCCCGAGGACCCCTCGCCCAGCGCCGAAATCCCCCGAAACCTCGCCTCCCTCGGGGCGGCCGCGTGCTCAAGCCTGGCGTCCGGCGCCGGAGACGGCAAGTGCTCCGGGTTCATCACCATCGGCTACCGGGGCTCCTACACTCTCGGCCGGGATAGTCAAACAGACGCCAAGTTTCGACGAGTGGCTCGGATTATGGTGTGCGGGAAGACTTCCCTCGCCAAGGAGGTTTTTGGGGAAACGTTGAATGAAAGCCGTGACCCCGATCGCCCCCCAGAGCGCTACACGTCACGCTATTACCTGAAGTTTACTTTCCTGGAGCAGGCGTTTGACAGGTTAGCCGACGCCGGTTTCCACATGGTGGCCTGCAACTCCACGGGGACCTGCGCCTTCGCCCATGAGCAGACTGATGACAAAATCTGGGCCAACTACACCGAATATGTATTCTACCGTGAGTGAACTTAATCCCGTGTTCCTGCGTCTCCTCCCCGCCTCCCAGACCAGAGATCACCTGCAATACATGTAGAAGCTTCTAGATCTCAAACCCCACCACCTTCATCACCAGACTTTCCCACGTCCGAGCCCTTAGTGTCTCTCAGCTAACCTCCCGAACCCCGTTGATCTCCCCCTCACCAAGAGACTGCCTTCCCCCTTCTCTGCTTTTACGGCTTGTGAGAAACACAGTGTTGTACTGTTGTCATATTTTGTTCGGAAATGCTAATCTAGGAAGCTTGAGCCATTTTGAAAGGGCTTCTCTTCTGTCAATCAAATTGTTGGACGTATTATAAAGCTTTTGAGCTGATGGCCATTTTTGATTAAAGTCATTATTATCATGTGTAACCCTGAGGCCAAAAGAAGAGGGAATCCACTAGGCTTTAAAGGGATACTCCACTTTTTTTGGAAATAGGCTCATTTTACCACTCTCCCAGAGTTAAACAGTCGAGTTTTACCGTTTTCAAATGTATTCAGCCGATTTTTTGACATTTAGAACAATATTAGTAACCAGACCGTTTCTGGTCTCATTGACTTCCATAGTAGGAAAAAAAATATACTATGGAAGTCAATGAGACCAGAAACTGTCTGGTTACTGATACTCTTCTAAATGTCAAAAAATCGTCTGAATACATTCGAAAACGGTAAAAACCCTACTGTTTAACTCTGGGGAAATGGTAAAATGAGCCTATTTCCAAAAAATAGTATCCCTTTAAAAAGGTTTGGTAACACTTTATTTTAAAGTGACGTAGTTACACATTACTACATGTGCATCATAGTAATAACAGTCAATTATGCATAATTACAAGTAACTAAACCAAACCCTAACCGTAACTTGTTTTAAGTACATGTAGTTAATACGGTTACACTTTATTTTAAAGTGTCAGTGTTACAGTGTAATTATGTATTTAAATACTGAGACTTATTAAGCAACCACATTTACCTACTATATTACTTAGGTTTTGGTTAAAGGGTTATTACATGTAATTATGCACTGTTATTACTATGATAAGTGCATGTAACATATATGACGCTGTAAAATAAAGTGTTACCCTTAATACTTTTTTGTGTCCGTACAATGTAACTACGTTCAAGTAAAATGTTATAAAACCTTCTTTACACATAGATGCAGTTACTGCATGTGGATATTCAAGTGTCACTGTGAGACCAAAAGAACTAATAATACAGGATATTTCAAGTGGAAAAAAGGTGTTTGCTTTGAGTATATTCACGTGTCACACTATTTTAATTATTAACTAGCATTATTCATCTAGTGAACTGTGTCAAGGCAGGTTATAAGGTAGGCATTAACTGAGCAGAACGGTATAACGTCGTCACCTGAAAGCATCAGGGCTGTGTTAGAAGCTTTAAGTGTTTCTTTTGCGTAAGGTTAGAGGATGTGAGGTCAGAAAAGTCAAGTTTCCAGTTCAGTTGAACCATATACAGCGTTTTGATTTTTATTATCAATCAAACATTTCAGTTGCTTACCTTTCATTTATTTCAGTGTTGTTTAATGAATTTAATGTCTTTTTAAATTTATCTTATTCAAATGTAATGATAATACATGTATCATCAATTATATTTGATGTTTGGATATGTAAGCAAGAGCCTATATTTTGAATTCATGAAGATGAGATTAGGTTTTTTTGTGTGATTTGTGACTTTTAGAGCTTTAAATTTCAGGTATTTCCTACAAGCACAAGAATTATAAAGTGTAACACAAAGTCTTGCAGTCTTTTAGTTATGAGATGCCATTTGGGATAATAAATATCATCCAGTAATTTATTTTATGTCAATCAGAAATTAAATTAATCCCTTAATCTTAAATTCCTGATGAAAGTGTCTTTATGAAAGCATGAATAAAACACAATTATTATATAAAACAAATGTATGTATTTAATGTATTTGAAAATTATCGAAACAGGCCAAAAAAATGATATCTGTAAAAACACATTTCCAGTTTCATCAATAAAATGAAGTCAAGTTTAAATGAAAGCAACAGTTTAGATAAGGCAGTCTTTCGTGTTTCAATTTCTGAGCCTTATTCTCCAGAGACTTTTCTGTATTAAATACCATTTTGCAAGCATAAAAGAATAAGCCCATGTAAAAACAGTCAGAAACAGCATGAGATTCTTTGACTTAAAAGTAGTTTTGTTTATTCGGACGTATAAACCCTGGAAGCAATTTTTCGAAGGGTGAATTTGGCAGATCTGCTTTGCTTAGTAAAAGTAAAGAAAAATGGACGCATTGGATCAGATTATTAAATCTCTGTCCCCCAAAGTCTCTTCTCCGCTGAACCCTCTCTTATCATGCTTCCTCCCAGTTTCTCTCTTTCATTTTGCTCTTGCGTTCAATCCGCCGAGACTTCAAAGCGTGAACATAGGCCGGAATGAAAACCAGGACAAACCTATAACCAGCTCAGTCAAAGCAGATTACCCAACCGGCCTTTGTGTTGCTGTGTCTAATCTATCTAATTAAGATTGTGCTGGAACACTGAGCAGCTCACAGTTCACTCCAGTGAGGGAACAACACGTCTTTAAAGCTCAGTTATTATAGAAGCCGTTCAAAACCTCAAACAGATAACCTGAGATCACTGACACACACCCCCATCTCTGAGCTGGTGTATGATGAGAGAAAGTGAATCAGACAGGCCTGAAACCCCACTTCAGTACAGCCAACTAAAGTTGTGAAAATTACTTCGGTACCAAGTAGTTACTAAACTGTGAAAACGATACCAGCATTTCCCTCTAGCATTTTGAGCACTGTTCCTTAAAGGGATACTTCACCTCTGGAAAGATGAATGTGTATTTAAAATGGGTCATTTATGTCGAATGTGAAATTATTTTTGAATTTGGAGCTTTCTAGACTGAGAAAAGCCAGGAAATGTATTTTTGGTTTATGTGGATAAAAGACAACAACTCCCAGAATGCACTTGCTTCACTGCCCTAGGAGGCCACGCCTACCGGTAACAGGGCGCAGTAGTTAAACAACAAGTCTAGGCTACTAGTGAGTCTCCGTGATGAGTCTGCCCGAAAATGTGTTTCGAGATCTCCCAAAATGTCCGGGATTCGGCTTTTGCGTTCTACAGTCGCCATTCATCATGTTTACTGTGGCGAGCGGGACGAGTGACGGGCGTGATTACCGATGAGCGACACCTGTGAGACGCACCGGTCTCGTATCTCTCACAGAGGAACGGGGATTTTCTTAGCAATGTTAAAACGCACATCAACCGATCACTTGTTCATGTAAACACTACATTCAGATTCACCAATCAGAATGAATTCAGTTAGATTGAAACAAAAGCTGTGCATGTAAACAATGAATGGCGACTGCAGAAAGCAAAAACTGAATCCCGGACATCGACGGCCGGACATGTCCGGGAAAAAGAGGATGGTAACCCCGACTACTCAGCTTTCTCCACAGAACAAGAGACTGCTAGCTTAGCTTCCAAAAAAAGATGGCTGACTCCAAGTGTTCATTCTGTGAGTGAGATCCTCCCTCTATGGGCAGGTTGAGAAACTTGTGGGACAGACCCTACTACTGACTGTAGTCTTTAGATGACCAATCAGAGGTGTTTAAGACAACTCTACAGCCAACAATCTCAAACACATGCTGCAAATGCTCATAGACCCTGCTAATAAATGTCAAGTCAAGTCACCTTTATTTAGATACAGATTGTATCAAAGCAGCTTCACAGTGATAACATGAAAATAATACAACACAGATCAATAATATTGTTGAATATTAAATGTCCCCAACTAAGAAAGCCAAAGCAAGGCAACAGTGGCAAGGAACCAAAACTCCATCAGGAGACAGAATGGAGAAAAAAACCTTGGGAGAACCCAGGCTCAGTCGGGGGCCAATGAAGGAACAGTGTGATTCGGGTAGCATTATAAAACAAACTAGATCGAAACATTAATTATAGTATTATAGTGTACTGATACTTGTAATGCAATGATACTTAGACACTGGACAGGCTGAATCAGTTGGAGCTGAAACACCATATGGCCATGAGACAGACTCCAGCATCCCCGCGACCCTTAAGCAAATTGGTAAATGGATTTCTTAAAGGACAAGTTCGGTATTTTACAATTAAAGCCCTGTTTTAAGATTGTTTCTGATGAAATAGAATGGTTAGAATTGTTTTTTAGACAGATGCTGCTGTCCCGAGAATTTTCAGTTTCTTTGGTTGCACCCCCACACCTCTACAATGGTAACATAGGTGCACAGGAACAACCCTTCATAAAACGCAAAAAACTTTAGTTTACAAAGAGGTGAAACTCACCGAGTGGTCTGGGGCGTTCACTGATATGCTCACACACAGAAATCACTGCAAAAGATGCTTTCCAACAGGTTTTATCGTAGTTTTTGTCCAACTCCATTGACTTGTATTGTATGTTCTGTGAAGTACGGTATTACTCCGCCGGCTGGAAACGGAAATGGGGTTGTTTGTATTCTTTCTGTAGTCTTATGCAGTCGCGGTATCGTAGGTTATCCACAAGTTTCCTACGCCCCATGAGGCCTTGCATCAAAAGTGGGCGCGACTTCCGGTAGGAAGTAAACAAAGCGCGATTTGACATGCTTGACATGTTGTTCAATCAACAGTTGACAGTCATTCAAGTTATAGCGATCCAAACTAGCTAACGATGTGGGAACACAACCTCAACGAAATTCAAAAGGGTGAAATAACAGTACCTTTACCCTCCGCAGTAGTTGATTGGGAGTATTATACAAAGTAATAACATTATTAATAATCAATACTAATCAAGGCATGGTGACAGACAGTTGTGTGAGCTGACAAACAATTAAAATAAAAATACACACTTAGTCATTGTGCTTTGGTCGGAGTTTATTCAAAATTATAAATGAATGTGCTGCTGGAATACATTAACTGGCACATTTGGTATTCTGTCAACACAGGCTTTGATCCTGAGTTTAGGTGTAACATCAGTAGCGAACAGCCAAACACATGCTGATAGAGTTTATAGAATATTAAGAATTTAAACAAATGTACACAGGAAGATTCGTCGTCTTTTGGGAGGTGATGGAAACTACAGTCGTTGGCAGGATCACTCTGATTTCGATCACGTTTAAGCCACTGAACTAGTTTAGTCCGGTTATGCATACAACTGCGAACAGCACATGTTGTCCCTGAGCTCCGTAACGACATCTCTCATAAAGATTCGTCTTTAAATAGTAAAATAATTCTCCGAAAAACAGCTAGCCTCTTCGCTAACTAACACACAAAATACCATTGGAATGCTACTTCCGCCGCGTCACCGGAAGTTTCACCCACTTTATTTTTTACAGAAGCGCCCCTCGGAAACTTGTGGATACTATACAAGTGGTTTGCTTGCAATTGGCAAAGGTGCATTATCGCCACCAACTGGGCTGGAGCGTCTATTATTCAAGCTCTCAACGGAAGAATGTTCGGTTGTGAGGCGTTCGGAAAAATAGGTCTACAGTTTTACAACGAATGGTAAAACGCCTGTTGGAAAGCATCTTTTGGAGCGATTTGTGTGTGAGCATATCAGTGAACACCCCAGACCACTCGGTGAGTTTCACGTCTTTGTAAACTAAAGTTTTATTTGTTTTATGAAGGATTGTTCCTGTGCACCTATGCAACCATTGTAGAGGTGTGGGGGTGCTAGCACAGAAACATCCGAACATCCAAAAATATCTGAAAATTCTCGGGACAGCAACATCTGTCTAAAAAACAATCCTAACCATTCTATTTCATCAGAAACAATCTTAAAACAGGGCTTTAATTGTAAAACTTGTCCTTTAATACTCGTTCATGGCCTTATATAATCATTGCATTTTATTCCAAAGAAGAAAATACTGTTATGGAACACAAACACAAACAATCATGTCAGTTCCCTGTTTTAATTGGAAATATGTATTACTACAGAAGTAAAACAGGTTGAAAATGCCATTTCATATGGACTTTATGTGTGTAAAAGATTACAGTTGTTACAATGGGTTTTAAAAGACATCCAAGCATTAAATGACAGTGTGACTGTCGATCCTTCACTTTGGCCAGCAGTATAATTTGTTGCATTGTGTGCTTGTGTTATTTATGGGTCCAGGCGCAGCTGTTAAGCCATTCGGCCTGCATCTGAACTCCAATGAGCCAAAGTCAGAAATCACAATCATCACAGGCATTGAGGGGGATATATCCCCCAATAACCATAATGGGATTTTTCATTGACCGATTCTTAGACATTTCCATTTGATTCACCCTAACAATACACATTCTTAGAGGAAAGTGCACAGCTCTTGGTGTATGTGTGTGGAGGGGGTCATGGTGCCTCAGTTGAGCAGCTTTACTAAGTAAAGTCGGCAGAGACAGAGAGGGGTTCGAAACTTTTCTGCTGAGGCTGAGAAAGAGAGAAACTCTCCAGCATCTGGACTGATGACCTGTGCTTTTCTTTTGCTGCGTGTCCCTTCTGTTTTAGCTGTTTGCCAGGTCCCATAGAAAAGAAAAATCTAAAATTACTAAACTTTAATGCAGGGCCTTAACTATCATAGACAAGTCTCCATCAATAATTAGATATGGCCAAATTGTCCCCCCAATACTTGATATTATTGATGCTATTGCAAGCAGCCTCAGTAACTGTTCCCCTGAGCCAAAAGAAGTTCAAGCAGGCAAAACATCACGATTACATGCATTTAGCAGAGTTTCATGAAAAAACAAAAAAAAAACAATCAACAACAGTCAAGTCACTCAAGACCCAGCCCAACCGGCGCTCGTAGCGCACAAAGGAAAGCTCTGACGGCAAGATGGCAGTGGCGCACACAAGTCACGGCTTCAAACAATTTGCACTCAGCTGACCAGCGCGAAAATCCAGAACAATCGATTCATGAGTTTTCTGTTGAAATGAGTTTTGAACAACACACATCAGTGCTCACTCGTTCAGAAGTTGAGTGGTAGGAGTTACCACTTCCCTTGTAAGTAAGTAAGCCCGCTGCCCGATCTCGTTGCCCGAGACCAATCGCAATGGTTGTCACTGCGTGGAATCATGTATGAACTCTCATTAGGCGTGGAAACACTCGGGCTTAGAGCATTACGACGTCGGTTTCGATGACGGGCTCTCTTTAGGAGGGGATACAATCAAGCTTGTGCGTTACGGTAGAAGGTTTCCAGTAGGACTGCACGCTCATCTTCTTATTCAATGGGTCTGCCAATCCCGTTGGACTGCTGGCTCATTAATAATATTGGGCGAACCTGTAAACAGAGATTTGCAGACATGCATGCGCACCTGATCAACATTAAACCACCCCCACAGGTTGTCGAAAATCGGTATTCTCCTCCCGTTACATTTACACAACAACGATATGCTTAAAACGCTTCTCTTTTGAGTTTTTCCGCGGACAGACGACGCCATTGTCAAAATGATCCCTCTTCACACGGATCTGCAAAAACACTATTGACACTATAGACTGAACATTTATAATAAGTATGTGCATGACTTTTTTATCGTTTTCAGAGACTCTCGTTTTTGTGGTTTACATGGAGACAAAATTTTAACTTTGAAACCTGTTTTCAAATGTTTATTTTTAGGCACCCAAAATGCTCTTGTCGTATAAAAGAATGGCCAAAATGCATAGAAATTTGTTTTTCAATCCAATAGTATCTTTTTTGATTCAGGTGCAGTTCATGTGAACTTTGGTATGGTTCACAAGTGGAATCAATCCTAACTTGATGATGTACTGTAGTTTGCATTTGTTTATTTATTACTATCACAGCAGTGCATTCGTCTGCATTGCTTGTCTCCATCTCATGCAGTGTATAGTTCTGGACTAATGTTTCAAAAATAAAGTGATTTAGGTGTCATCTCAGTGAGATACAGTAATAAACAATTGCAGATATTATATACTAATACTGATCATGCAAAAATATCACAGTTCACAACCATATAACACAAAAAGACCTGTGGGGGCAGAGGGATGTGGGTGGATTTGAACTCAGGTTCAGACTGAGTATTAAACCATTGAAAAAACATGAAACCATTGAAAACAACATCTTAAAAGAATTTGAGAGGAAACAAAACTGTGAAACATATCGATTACATGAGTAACCCTGGCTGCCTGACTATAGATAAGACAAACAATCATTGCCACATGCACATTAACAGCCAATGTAAAGATAAAACAATGCTTCCATGTTTCTAGCTGGGGATGCCACCAACAGTAGCCTGGTTCAACCAGACTCTCGTACATTTCATTTGTACAGAGAGTCTGGCCTCTCTCCATTGAGAAACAGACGGGGCGTGGCCAACTTTAAACTACGTTAAAGTTCAAAACTATTGGATCTGAGCTACTGACATGACTCCTGAGTGCATCTTCAACAACAGTTCAGCAGTCAGGACTCTGGGCTTCTGAACACCAGGTTAAAGCGTCCGTCCAAAATGTCATGGTCATCGTGCACGCTGAGCTGCCCAGCAACAACACCAAACTTTTCTGGGTCCTCCACTTGGTCCTCCGTTGACAACGACTATCGGCTTTGCATCCCTATCGTTCGCCTTAGCTAACTCATTCACCACTATCTGAGTGAGCTGGAAAATCAAACGTTTCCCGAACCCCATGGGGAGGAGGGCCACAACATCATGGCCACCAACAAAACTTCATGGCCACCAGCAAACATTGTTCTTGCTCCGGCTTTAAATTCTGTATATTCGGCAGTTTTCCAACAACGGACCGAATAGCTTTTCTCACGCCTTTCTCCACCGCCATTACTGAACTCAAACTGCCGAGCTACATCACGTCATCGTTCTCAGCCACTCACTCTATTCGCTGATTGGTCCTACAAAAAATTGATTTCTGGAAACCTAAGAATATACAGCAGTCCCAGACGAGGAGGGCGCAGCCAGGCTACACCAACAGTGCTTCAACCTGGGAAAGTACACTCACCTAAAGGATTATTATGAACACCATACTAATACTGTGTTTGACCTCCTTTCGCCTTCAGAACTGCCTTAATTCTACGGGGCATTGATTCAACAAGGTGCTGAAAGCATTCTTTAGAAATGTTGGCCCATATTGATAGGATAGCATCTTGCAGTTGATGGAGATTTGTGGGATGCACATCCAGGGCACGAAGCTCCCGTTCCACGACATACCAAAGATGCTCTATTGGGTTGAGATCTGGTGACTGTGGGGGCCATTTTAGTACAGTCAACTCATTGTCATGTTCAAGAAACCAATTTGAAATGATTCAAGCTTTGTGACATGGTGCATTATCCTGCTGGAAGTAGCCATCAGAGGATGGGGACATGGTGGCCATAAAGGAATGGACATGGTCAGAAACAATGCTCAGGTAGGCCGTGGCATATAATGATGCCCAATTGGCACTAAGGGGCCTAAAGTGTGCCAAGAAAAACATCCCCTACACCATTACACCACCACCACCAGCCTGCACAGTGGTAATAAGGCATGATGAATCCATGTTCTCATTCTGTTTACGCCAAATTCTGACTCTACCATCTGAATGTCTCAATAGAAAATCAAGACTCATCAGATCAGGCAACATTTTTCCAGTCTTCAACTGTCCAATTTTGGTGAGCTCTGGCAAATTGTAGCCTCTTTTTCCTTTTTGTAGCATAGATGAGTGGTACCCAGTGGGGTTTTCTGCTGTTGTAGCCCATCCGCCTCAAGGTTGTGTGTGTTGTGGCTTCACAAATGCTTTTCTGCATACCTCGGTTGTAACAAGTGGTTATTTCAGTCAAAGTTGCTCTTCTATCAGCTTGAATCAGTCGGCCCATTCTCCTCTGACCTCTAGCATCAACAAGGCGTTTTCACCCACAGGACTGCCGCATACTGGATGTTTTTCCCTTTTCACACCATTCTTTGTAAACCCTAGAAATGGTTGTGCGTAAAAATCCCAGTAACTGAGCAAATTTTGAAATACTCAGACCGGCCCGTCTGGCTCCAGGAACGTGATTGGGAACCACTGCTTTAGGTAAAATAATATGTTTTTAATCATGTCTAAGTTAATAATTGTTCAAAACAATCACAAATAGCAAAGTTGGTACTATTTTCTGTTTATTTTGACAAATTTTTGTTCAATGAATATACTGTCATTAAAATAGTTTAATATTAAAATGTATATTTAAAATACAGACACAAAATTATTTTAAAAAGTAAATATTCTGAAAGTATTGAAGGAGACCCCATTATAATTTAATAGAGATTTACAGTAGTAACAATACATTATAATTTATTATATAATATGGTCAATATAATATTTTTAAATATGCTGTTGTAATAGATGTAAATATCTATCTAATCATGTCATGTCAACAAATGTTAAAGTCAGCCAACTGTTTATTATCATGTTAATTAATGTGTCTTTTAGCCCCGACACCAGGGGTGTCTACCCCAAATACCATATTTTTACATATTCTTCCGTTTGAAAAACTGTTACTTTAATTACCTTGTACAAAACCACCTCTCAAATTTAATAAAAAATATCTTCATTTGTGTTCCGAAGATGAACGAAGGTCTTACGGGGTTTGTACAGCATGGGGTGAGTAATTAATGACTTAATTTTCAGTTTTGGGTGAACTAACCCTTTAAGTTAAGGAATTTGGCATTTGTGTTTTCTCATGATTTCCATTACACGACAGTAGATGTTAAAACTTCATGCTGATTTGTACTCGGCTTTCAGCAAGATAAGCACAAACTAAGACGTAGCTTTACAGTAAACGATGCTTATCCATCCAATTATGCATTTTTCCACATGGCGATGTGAATCTCCTTCTGTCCGGCGTTAATGGCTTCAGTGTATTTGCTGTGTCAGCGCACACGACGGCTGCAACTACAGTGTGGTCTCCCTAGTGGACCAACACCACAATCGTCTGGATTGAGCCGAGTAGGGGACATCTGTAAGGTCTTCAAGTGGGCACCTTCTGTCCCCAGTGTTTCGTCGACTAGCCCACGACACCTCAAGAGGGCTCGACAGTGACTCTGCCGTCCCAGAGTCACCCTCCTCCGTCCCCGACTCAACTCAGCCCAGCTTACTGACCTCTACATCCCTCCTGCTGCTGAGGTGGCTCCTTCCTCGTAGCTCACATGTGACCTAAACACTATCTCATAAATAAACTCATGTGAAACAAGAAGTCATAGCTAGACAATTTCAAATTCCTAGTCACCCTGGTGTGCAAAAAAAGGGTAAATATTAATGGGCATATATTTAAGAGTTTTTTACTCATAAAAAATTCTAGGGGTGCCAATAATTGTGGCCAACGTGTTTTGTAGACCAGTCACGAAGTGGACTGTCTTTATAAAATATCTATAATCTTCTTATTAAACAGTCTGTACACTTACAAATTTCTCAATGCTTCGTTTTGCATGTATTAACCCTCATTATGTTACTCTGTTAGCGTGGGGCTATTTTGAGCCTTTGTTAGTGCTATTAACTAGCGATTTCTTTTTGCGTATTAAATGCCCCCGTTACTAGCGTATACACTAAACAGTTTTAGAGATAAATCTCTATATATTCGATTATCATGAAAACAAATCTCAGAGAACGGTCGACAAGGTACCAATGTTTTATTACACCAAAGGTTCATTTGGCACCGAAATTGTCCTTTAAGTAAACTAATTCTTTATTGAAGGTCTGACACCCAATTGACCTATGGCTAAGCCATGCCCTCAAACGCGATGAGCCAATCACAGTGCGCAGCTAACCCAATACACTCGGACATTCTCTGCTTCCACGTCCATAGGAATGCATTGCAGTTAGTCAGTTTTCATTCATTTATTCTTGTCATTTTAAGTTTAAAATGGTCAAACATTGTGCATGGTGTACATGCAGCTCCGACACTAGGTATCCCGAGAGGCTGGGTGACGGTGTGTATTTCTTTTACTCTTTCCCAAGCCACATCTCAACCGAGATAAGTGTCTGCTCTGGATTAAGTTATGCGATTAAGTTATGCGGTAGACCACAACACCAGCAAAACGTGGATAAATTAAACAAGAATGTCTACATCTCTTCTAAGTTAAGTCAACAACGTATTTGAACGTTATCTTTAAAATCTCTAACGTAACGTTAGGCTAACGTAAAGCCACAATATGTAATTTTTCTGCATTAAAAATAGCAAAAATAACTCTATCTATGTTATATATTTCTGTTAGATATGTACTTACATTATCCCGACAGTTTCCACCAAATTTCAAATACGGAGAAATTTATAGTTTAATTCGAAGACACGGGACGTTTCTTTATTTCCGTTTCGTCGCCCGTCTATGGCGTCATATAACCTTTGACTCCTCTATTTTCTCTAACTTCCTTGCGGAACCCGGCGAAACCGCCAAACACAAAGGGGAACACTGGACTACTGCCAATAAAGCAAAGAAAATGACGAAATAAAAAAAGTAGTGCGTATTTTTATGTGTGTAAATCACGTGCCCACTCACGAGCGCTCACTCTTAACAGACACACTGTCCCCGGTGCTGCTCGCGCATAAAGCGCTCCCCGTTCACTGTATCGTGTGGTCTCATTCAAAACAGCCAACTGTTGCTGTTAGCGAGCCTCGCACATTGAATACTCATATGAGTCAGGCTGCGAATGTACGTGCCCGCTTCAGCTCTCTCATGCTTAATAAATAAACGCCTCACCTCCGGCGCCGCGCACTTACTACAGTCCCTTTAGCCTTTAGCACAGTGGATGCTAACGCAAACCCAGTCAAACGTTTGACTGCAGTATCTTATGTGCTTTATAATCCGGTGTGCTCTATATATGAAAAATGTTCTAAAATAGGTCATTCATTGAAGTAACGTAATATTAATATTTATATTCGTCTGTATAATAGTTATGGACCACGATTACGCTTTGCCTGCACGTTCTGCTGCTACAGCCAGCTCATTAGCTAAAGCTCAAACGTACCTGAAAAATATGACGCGAGAAGGGTTTGGGACAGGAGAAGCATGACACAGGTAAACATTGGGGTTGCATTTAAAGCTTCTTGACAAGCTAAATCTACAGAGAGATGCCGTATATCCGTATATTTTGTGAAACGATGATGTCATGTCATGAGCTGAGCTGGTTGTCATTGACGGCGACAACAACTCCCGTGAGCCCACGCTCTTTCCCGACGTCATCAAAGTACGTCTTTTGTTATTATTTTAAACGAGTGACCCCTGGTGGCCAAAAATCGCATACTGTACGTTTAAACAATATAACTTGACTTTTCTCTTTGATAATTAAGACATTTTGGGGATGAGATCCATTTTGGGGAGTAGAATCTGAGTTGGTTGCAATTACAGGAATCACCTCAACCATCTGGACTCTTGATCCTTTAATCTGCCCTCTAATAGTCAATAATCTCAAGAAGCTCTATCCTCAGTCGCCTGACCAAAGAAGATTTACAAGGATGGATGTTTACCTCTTTAAATGCTTTGTGAGACTTTTGCAACTTCACAGCTTTATACAGTCGTGCACTACAACATGCAGACTGCAAATGCTTTCCAATGTTGGATTTTAACCAGATTACAGTTTATTTTCATCTTTCTATTTAGATCGATTCCTTTCTATTGCTTACACACACACACACACACAGATTAAGACTGGCGTCTGCCTAATGCGTTAAGGATCCGTCAGGGTACAGGCAGCTGTCAATGCAGATAAACAAGAGACTCTGGGAAGACGTTCAAAGAGAATCTAAAGACAAATATTGACACAGTGGGATTAATTAAAGCCTACGTCTGCATTGTTCAGGAACACTTTAGGGAACGGAGATGAGAATCGCACAGATGGAGGAACATGTACAGAGATGCAACGATAGTGTTGCAGTTTGTCTCTATTGTCTGTTTTATCTGCACTGTCCATCAAAAAGGGAAAAAAAGTCTTAAAGGGTTAGTTCACCCAAAAATGAAAATTAAGTCATTAATTACTCACCCCCATGCTGTACCAACCCCGTAAGACCTTCGTTCGTCTTCGGAACACAAATGAAGATATTTTTGATTAAATTTGAGAGCTGTATAACTACCACATTGGCTCCTAAAGGACTGCCTCTTGACGGCCCAGAAAGTCAATGAAGAAAATGTTTAAATATCCCAAGTGACTACCGTGGCTCAACTATATGTTTATCAAGCGACGCGAATACTTTTTGTGCAAAAAAACAAACCAAAATAACGAGTTTATTCGACTATTTCTTTTCTTCCTTGTAGGCCAGAACGAGACTTCCTTAGATTTCCACGACGCATGTGCGAGAATTGCGATCTGAAGTAGTGTAAGCTGGTGTGAGCAGATGGCAAATCTCGCGCATGCGTCGTGGAAATCTAAGGAAGTCTCGTTCTGGCCTGCAAGGAAGAAAAGAAATAGACTTGCTAGACTTGGTTGTTATATTGTTTGGATGTTAAAATGTACTTTTATGTTCATACTTTGTAGCTGACACAGCTAGTAATGGTATATCAACATGGCGGCACCCGTGAGAAGATTTGTGTTCTTCTAATGAGATCTGCTTGTGTAGAATTTACTTTGAATGATTGGATTCATTTTGTTTCAGAAGTGGCTCAGTGGTTCATGTACAGTAGGTTGTCTACTCTACAAACCAGTTGGTTGGTTCAATCCTCGGTTCCACCTGACCAAGTGTCGAGGTGTTTATGACATGGATGGCTGACACTGTCATCAGTGTATGAATGATTGCGTGAATGTGAGGCAATATGTAAGCGCTTTGGTGGCCATTGGGTCTATATAAGTGCAGTCCATTTACCATTGTGTTTATTTAAAATGATATCTTAAATAGATATAAAGGGGGGAGGGAGGGTAGTCCTCGTAGGGTTGGTAAATATGCTTTTAGGTTAGGAGATCAATTGTATTTGTATATGGTGAACAAATATTGAGATTAAGCCATTAAAGTGCCTCTGGAGGAGACGTGACTACATCATAAAGCCATTATGAGCCGTAACCATAGAGACGATATGCATTGGTCTCTTTGAAAAGCATCTCACAGCCCACTCAAGGCCAGATCACATGCAGGCTCTAACCAGCACTGGGTGAACGCAAGATAATAAATATTCAAGACACAGATTGGTCAAGTCACTTTTACAGTGAGTATATGGATGTCTTTATGAAATGTTCTTCCATTGTGTCATTTATGGAATTGCTATTGTAAAAACCAATTTGAAAACGGTGTGTGTAATTATTTGCACAACTAATTTGCAATGGTGATATTTTCATGTTTGCAAAGGAATTTTAGGAGTTTACAGACTAAAATTCATTGCATTTATTCATTGCATTCATACATCCATAGTGTTTCTTGTGGAAATATTAAAGGGATGGTTCACTTTGAAATACATTTTTGATATGTTTTAGCTTACCTCAAGGGCATCCAAGATGTGTCTTTGTTTCCAAAGTATTTTTAATTTTGACATTTTTCAGTCAAACCATTGTTGTCTATCAGTCATACACTGGAGGCTAAGGGGGTCCACCAAAAAGCATGCACAGAGAAGTCAAAATTAAACATGATTTAATGACTTCGTAAATGTAAGTACACATTGATGGCCTAAGACATGAAACGAGCAGTTTTTGTGAGAAAACGAATAGTATTTATATCGTTTTTACCTCGAGTAACCACAGTGACGTCCAAGTGATCTGAATCAGTTGTGCAATGTCCAACTGAACCGAACTGAATCAGTTCAATGTTACGCCGGAAGTGATCGCTTGCCTGTGACGTCACTCAATATTTACACAGAGATTTCGGAAGTTTTACCTTTTACTAAACACATTAAGATATACCGAAATCGTCTTCCATTGTGGTTTCCCGTATATCTAAATGTTTAGTGAATGGTAAAACTTCCGAAATCTCTGTATAAACAAAGAGTGACGTAGGCGCGCAATAGTGTTAATTTCGTTAACGAAAACTAAACGAAAATATTTTCGTCAACGCACATTTTTCACCGAACGAAAACTAGACGAGACGAGACTAAAATCCCCACTAATAAACAATAACTGGGAGTAAATCAGAAATAATTTTCGTAGACTAATAAAGACGAGACGAAAATGCAGTTCGGTAAATAAAGACTGGGCTAAAATCTATGGACATTTTAGTTCACGAACAAAGACGAGACGAAAATTACATATTATTATATGATATGGTTTTGTCAAATACTGTCTCCTCCTCCGCCTCCTCCTCGTCAGCTCTTCCGCCACACACCCACCCACTTTCAAACCTGGAGCGGGCGGGCACAGTCAGTCAGAGTAGCCTACACAACACGGAGCAGACAGGAGCTGGATTCACGGAGAGGCGGCGGCGACAGGTTAAAAGTAAACATGCTTTGCACGGGGCTTGTGAGAAAGAAGAGACGTGATATATGGACACATTTTGTTACAATGATAAACTAACTAATGATGGCTAACTTTCATAGCATTTAGTATCCAGGCTGGCTATGTTGCGTTAGCTTCTTAGCACGTAGCGACCGTAGCCACTTGTTGATAGAATTGTATGTGAAGTTAAATTTATGCTAACTTAGATATGTTATACTGGCCGGGCAACTATAGTTTCAGTTAAATTTGATTAAAGCAGACAGACGCTTTAAAAAGATTTCATACGTTCTAGCAAGCTATGCCTTGTTTCACCTTAAATACTGTACCTTTATATACCATGTGAACTAGCTGGCAGGAAAGCACTTTTGTTGTATCAGTTGGAGTTTTTTTTTTTCACAACATTGACCTCAAATCTATTTATTTTTTTATTCTATGTGAACTAGCTTTAAACAGCCAGCACTTGTGTTAAGTTCATAATACACTTTATTTTATTTATTTGTTTCCTTTGTCAGGTGTATTTTATTTGTTTTAATGCAAGCATTTGTGTTTGTGTCTTTGAACCTTAACAATGTTCAAAATAAATATGAAAATATTGTCAGTACATCTTCCATGTCTGCATGTGTTCCTTAAAATTGTGTTTATCAAAAAGATGAGAGAAAATGTTGAAATGTGAAATAATTTTAGGAAATGTTTAATATTATCTGCTGACAACAAAGTAAAAGGTTAAAATGATGTCCTGACTAAAACTAAACGAATAAAATTATGTTTTCTTGGACTAAAATAAAGACTAAAATGCTCGACTTATAGTCGACTAAAACTAGACTAAATAAAAATGGGATGATGTCGACTAAATGTGATAAAAACTAACAAGTGATGCTGAAACTGGACTAAAACTGAAACTAAATTTAAAAATGGCTGGTAAAATTAACACTAGCGCGCAAGCGATCACTTCCGGCGCATGTGCAGACCGAAGCGCCCGTGCCGTCAGATCATTTTGTCATGGCTATTATTACAAGAGGTAAAACGATATGAATACTGTTCGTTTTCTCACACAAACCGCTCGTTTCGTGTCCTAGGCCATCAATGTGTACTTACATTTACGAGTCATTAAATCATGTTTAATTTGGACTTCTCTGTGCATGCTCTTTGGTGGACCCCCTTAGCCTCCAGTGTATGACTGATCGACAACAACGGTTTGACTGAAAAATGTCAAAATTGAAAATACTGTGGAAACAAAGACACCTACATCTTGGATGCCCTTGAGGTAAGCTAAAACATATCAAAAATTAATTTCAAAGTGAATTATCCCTTTAATGGTGTGGTGATATTGACTGAATATATAAAAAAAGAAAGTAAGCATTATTTATATTCACATACAATTTGTTAAAGAAAAATTGTGTTAATAGAAATGTATTGCAATTGCTGTGTGGATTTTTAAAAATTGTCCCTTTACAGTGTCATTGTGCTTTTTGTTCATATATTACCAGGGGACAACTGAGGGACAAATCATTTCTGTGTTCATTGACTGTGTTACAGCTGCTGCATCTAGAAATTAGCATTCTTTTAAATAGTAAATAACTTCTTGAACTGAGCATGACTCATGACTGTGATGATAATATTTTCACATTCATTGCAGTACATACACATACATAAGCGCACACACAGACACACTGAGTCATGTTCTTATAACACATTCAAGTTGATGATAGTGCTGTAAAAATGTGCCACAGACAGCAGATGGACTGGCTGGAAAAGAGTTGAGGAAAATATATTTAAACCTTACCAAATCAACAACGAAAGGCAGTTTGCTTTCATGGGTTCACTTGACACTGCATCAATAGCTGATACGATGGGAACTAGGTGTGAAGATCATCTGATGATGATTGTCTGAAGCCTAAATAGGAACACACTAATTGGCTGCTGGTACTAATACCGCCAACTAAGGTTAGAAGACACAGTGCAGTAAAAAGGACATCCTCCTGGCATCACTCCTCAGATTTCCTCTGATAAGATCTGCTTGTGTATTATTTGCTTTAAATGATTGGATTCATTGGTTTTCAACATTATTTTTCTCCCAATAGTGGGAAATGGTGGCATTCGGAAGTGTTTATCTCTCGGCCCTGGCGAGTGAGGACATGCACGGTAGTGTGTGTAATGCTTGTGCATTCGGCATGCGCAACTGCTTGAATGGATTGGTTAAACTACCTGGACTTTGATATTTTTAAAATAAAAGTGCTTCACTGGAGGCTTGTCTTCTTTACGAGGCATTGCTCTAGTTCTGATTTTTAAGGATCCCATGTTATGAAGAGCGAGCAGACAGTCTCTACTTCCCTCTTGCTCTCTGCGGACTGTGTAACACTGTAAAGCACACAGCTCTTGCTCTTTAACTTTCAACTTGTCTTTGTAATTTTGAATTGACTGATTTATATCTTTCTGCTTCATGCTACAGCAGCCATATCACCCTGTAGCCCAAGACTGGTTGCCCACTGAAGTTGAGCAGGGCTGGGCGTGGTTAGTACCTGGATGGGAGACTACTGGGAAAACTATGTTTCTGCTGGAAGAGGTGTTAGTGAGGCCAGTACTCACCCTGTGCTCTGTGTTGGTCCTAATGCCCCAGTATAGTGATGGGGACTAACCTGGTTAAAACCAGACCATTCTCAGTTGTAATTGAGTTATGGTCTGGAAGAGCGTCATAGACCAATCATTTCCAGAGGGGCGTCACCAGCGGACGTCTCGGATAGACCTAAAACCAATCAGAGCGATGAAGGAGATGACGTATGCAGAGAGGAGTGTTGTTCTTTGCTCAGTTTTTAACAAAAACACTCGTTTAAAAAACGCGATAGCTGATTCGAACGAGTGATGTTCGATGGCGGCATCCATCTTTGTAATGTAGGCCACAAAATATGCTTCAAAATCCCAGCGCTGTCGTCATCGTGTAAAGCCCGTCTCAACGTTTCTGATTGGTGCCTCGATTTCGACGGATTGGAAAATGGCTTGAATGAGCTCTTTGCCAGTCTAACTTTCAAATCTAAATTTGCCGTAAGTTGTCTGGGTTTTCCCAGGCTAGGTAGGGACACCAAACTGTCAAAAAGCACCTCCCTCAGATGAGACGTTAAACTGAGGTCCTGACTCTCTTGTGGGTCATTAAAATCCCAGGATGTCCTATGAAAGAGAGTCAGGGTGTAACCCTGGCATCCTGGCCAAATTTGCCCAGTTGCCTCCGTCCATCATGGCCTCCTAATCATCCCTATATACAGTAAGCTGATGTGTAGTGGTTGTTCTGGCGTAATATGGCTGCCGTCGCATCATCCAGGTGGATGCTGCACATTGGTGGTGGTTGAGGAGATTCCCCCTTCCATATGTGAACCACTTTGAGTGTCGAGAAATGAGTACACTTTATAAATAACAAATTATTATTATTAGCAATTCTGCTCACGACATTGGTCACTCCATGACTGATTTTGCTTTGTCAGGTCCACTGTGTGCCATGTTTCAGATAACAACAGTCCAACTTTGAATTTTTTTTTATATAGAATACTTTCTTGTATGGACCACATTGTCGCGACAACAACAGGCACATATAGGGTGCCTTACTGTTTCACTAGTTCACACTTACAAATCACTAGTTCACTAGTTTCACTAGTTCACACTTAAAAGTTAGAAAGAATAAATGGTATGCATATTTGGCGTGCTGTCCAGGGAGAGGGCTACAAGCTTGGATATTTGGCCCGAACCCAGAGTACTCCCCCCGTATTGCTGGTTAAGAAGTAACCAGGCGAGTGTGAGGAGACGGGGTGGGTGGAGTGATGCTGAAAAACTGTTGAGGAACATTGGTGTGTCAAATGAGTATAAATCTCCAACTCAAGATGATTGTATAGACATGTTGAGCAGGTGCACCTGCTGCCTAATCGTGTAACTGCTTGGCAGTGTGGATTGTTTGTGGGTTTGAATAAACCTTAAAGAAGTTCAGAACCATCTAACGTCAAAGGAGATACAGAACATTGCATATTTCATGTGCCACAAGCCACAGACTGCATTGAAATACTATAAAGCATATAGCTCAGTCCAAGAGGCTATAAAGATGAGAACAACTATGAGGAGTTCAATTAAATGTGGGAAGAGGGACTCTCCAAAGAAAAGACGGCAAAGTCTGGTTCTTCACTGAAGTCACTTTTTGTTTGTTTGTTTAGTGTCTACCGTGCCTTTCTTTTACGATGGCTTGGACATTATTATTTTTATTTACCTATGGATTGTTATTGTGGATATAACTCGTATCCCGGCAACTTTCCAACTCACCGCTCGCACTCAAATAACTCGCAAAACTCATAGCACTACTACTCTACTGCCATCTGTTGATCTTCGCGCTACTCCTGCACCTATAACAACAACAACGCTGTCGTCCCGGGTACATTACCCCGATGCGGAGATATGCCGAGGATAACCAATAGTGCAATAATGGAGGAGGAATTGGAAAACATAAAAATATCTCTGAACACCTTGACAGCTGAGGTGCAGAAAATATCGACGCAACAAACGACCATAACGGACTTGATGCTTGAAGTTAAAGAGTTAAAAAAGCAAAACGAGGAAAAAAACTAACAAAAATGATTACACTGGAAAACCGATTGGCGGATTTGGAGCAATACACACGACTTAATGACATCATCATATCGGTCCTGGATGTCAAGCCGCGCTCCTATGCTAAAGCAGTGGCGTCAGACAGAGGGGAGCCAACTGACCAAGACTTGGAGTCTGTGGAGCAACAAGTGGTACGGTTCATAAAGAGCAAAGGGATTGTCTTGGACAGTAACGACATTGAGGCCTGCCACCCACTGCCTCGTAAAGATAGACAACACAAATCAGCAATAATAATGAGGTTCACATCTAGGAAACAAAAAAAAAACAAACAAAAAATCGCACTACTCAAGCAAGGGAGAAACCTGAAAGGGACAAATGTGTACATCAACGAACATTTGACAAAAAAAAAAATCTGACATCGCCAGGCAAGCATATCCGCAAAGAAAATAAAATCCAGGCAACATGGACATCCAATTGCAGGGTGTTCATCAAATTAAATGGATCTCCTGAACAAGCAAAAGTTCTGCTAATTAAGGAATGCTGTGAACTGGATCAGTACCGATAAGGCAACAAATAACCTAACTCTCATCCATCACGATGACAGACATTCTAACTAACTAACGATTCGTCCTCTTCTGACAATGAGGATGCAACTGATATTCATTAATCAGAGTTAGAGATATTTTCAAATGTTGAGCACAAACCAATGAATATGTTAAATAATGTGGATCCTGATATACATTTTTATAACTCTACCTCTCATAACTGTAAGTATTATCGCGATGAATGTATTAAAACTTTAAATAAGGCTGATTGTATGTCAATAATGCACCTAAATTGTAACAGCTTATACGCAAACTTTGAGTATGTTAAAGAATATTTGAATAAACTAGATGTCAAATTCAATGTAGAACTTCGAACTTTGAAACGCACTTTTGAAGAATAAAGAGAAACCAATGGCAGAGTCTGGTTCTTCACTGAAGGCAGGCGAAGGAAGAAGAGAAAGGGAATATTGCACTTCCCCCTAGCCCAACCAGTGGAAGGAGAGCCAAAAAACTTCCAGATATTACAGAGGTCCCTCCCAGCAGAAAATCTACCCGTGTTAGAACTTCAAAATGCACTTTTGAAGAAGAAACAATGAAGAATAAAGAGAAACCGATGGCAGAGTCTGGTTCTTCACAGAATTCAGACGAAGCTGAAGAAGAGTAAAGGAATATTGCACTTTCCCCCAAGCCCAACCAGTGGAAGGAGAGCCAAAAAAACTTCCAGATATTACAGAGGTCCCTCTCAGCAGAAAATCTACCCGAGTTAGAACTTCCAAACAAACTTTTGAAGAAGAAAAAAACGAGGAATAAAGAGGCTCCAAAGTGGGTGCTAAAAGGGCTGAAAGTAAACCCCCAAAAAGGGTTAAATGGACCCCATATTTAAACAGTACACCAGTATAATCCTGCGGTGTCTATGCTAGGGCAACATGACATCATGACTTTTGTGTAAACATATATACGCCACTTTCGAGTCAGGTGGCGTGTTATCTCCACGCATTTTGTGCTATCCGCGTGTGTCCGCGTGTATGCGTATATGTCTACGCCATTAACGTCCGCGTCATTCCGCGTGTCTGAACACGCAGTCAAATCTCCAGTCATAAATGCCATTAACCCCAGTGACGGTTAAGTTTAGGGACGGGGTTGAGGTAAGTCATATCTTTTTCTTTCCTAGGATGGTAAAGGAACAGTCATAAATGCCATTAACCCCAGTGACGGTTAGGTTTAGGGACGGGGTTGAGGTAAGTCATATATTTATATAACGTTAAGTCAACGGCGTTCATAAACACGCTGAAAGGCGATTATGCGTCTTGATAGCACGCCAAAAATGGAAATACGAATTGGCGTGTCATACACACGCTACTTCATGAGATCAGTCTGGCTAGGGGAACGATCAACAACATGTAAAATTTACTTTAAGAAGAAAGAACAAGTTAATATTTTTCCAAGTTTAAACAATAAAAAAATAAAAGCATTTCACCTGAAACTCGTTTGAAGTACTTGTGCTAAATGTTACGCTCTTAGATGTAAGAAAGAAATCCCTATTATCTCTAGCCTTGGCTACTGTATACAGACCTCCAGGGCCATATGCTGAATTCCTAAAAGAGTTTGCAGACCTTCTCTCAGATCTATTGGTCAATGTTGATAAAGCAATAATTTTTGGAGATTTTAACATACACTTAGATAACAAATGATGCGTTCGAGATTTATTAAACTCCTTTGGGGTCAAGCAAAACGTCAGTGGTCACACTCATCGTCTAAATCAATGCAGAGTTCTTACTAAGTCAAGAAAATATGATCATATAACACCGATTTTATCATCTCTACACTAGTTACCTATTAAGTTCCGTATCAATTACAAAGTACTACTACTGACCTATAAAGCCCTAAATGGTTTAGCTCCTGTGTATTTAATGGACCTTCTATAGCCCTACAATCCGTCGCACTCTTTAAGATCACAACAACTGGTTGGAATGATGTGATAATTGAATTATTTGAACGTGCTCCTCCCGAACTTTGTTAATAAAACATCATATATTGAGTTAGGCTGTACATTCTCCCATCTTCCTTTCTCTTCACTTTGTCAATTCAGCCGCATTCCTCATGTCAGACAGAAATTGATTAACTGCGTTATGAATGATAGTTGTCTTGCTCGTGAGAGAACACTACGTTCTACATCAGTTTAGCATTCTGTGACAATAATTTGTTTGCTCACGCTCCTCACAACAATGACTTTGGATCACAGGAGTTACTGTAGTTTACATGATCATAACCCAGACAGCAAACTGACATTGAATCAACGTGGAAACGACGTCTCTCATGACATTGAAACAACGTTGATTTGCTCATCGAATTACCGTTGAACCAACGTCAGACGCGGCATTCTTCAAAGCTAAATGAAATCGAAAATTGGTTTGCTTTCATAACGTTGAAACAACGCGTTGATTTCAAGTTGATTTTCCGTTAGTTTTGAAAGAATGACGCGTCTGACGTTGGTTCAACGTTAATTCGATGAGCAAAACAATGTCAGATCAACGTTGTTTCGATGTCATATTTCCACGTTGATTCAATGTCAGTTTGCTATCTGGGAAGGTCCAAAATGGTCATGGTTACAACATTGAGTCACATATGCTGCATTCTGTGTTTCAATTTTGTGCTTTGAATGGCAGGTTTCTTGCTCCTGCTTTGAAAAACAGAAGTTGTGTCCCAACTCGCATGTCTAAGCCGTTGGACCCAGGCATGTTTCATGAGATTCCCAACTTGGCCATTTGCTGCGTTTTACCCTTTCAGTAAATAATGTCACTACTATTCAAACACCAATGAATAACACTTCCACCCCCCACCAGGCACGTGCCCATTAAGTAACTCTGAAAAGTGGTATTTAAAAAAAAAAAAGATGTTGAGTGAAAGCAGTGGCTCTATATTTGTTCATCCATTTAGGCATTCAAAGAAGCGCATGAGCTGCTTACAGATTTCCTCTCCCACTCTTTGAAATCTCACAAAAAAACACACCATCCCACATTATATGGACACCCATTTCAGCACACATTCAGCAGCAGACAGAAAGCAACCAGCGCTGGAATTATCAGGTTTTCTGTGAGGTAGTAGTTTTTCAGTTATGTAAGCAGCACCAGTGCCGATGAGCCTGTGGCTGAATGAGGGTGTTTATGTGTGTGATTAGAAGCAGATGAAATAATGGCAGAGCTTGAACACAAGTGAAAGCCAGGGAAATATTCTCAAAGTTGTGCACAGCTGATCGTGTTATACTCTGATATAACAAAAAAAACATCAGGGGAGACAAAGATTTGGCAGCATTTTGTCTTGGAACTCTTCCCAGCAAATCCCAATGCTGTCTGTATCCTCTTTTACATGTAAAAATCCCCCAGCTGGGATCAGCTGTAATCCACCTGTATGCATGTGATCTGTGCTCACTCCATCACTTTGCCTTGATACATATCAGGCATAAAGTTGTCTCAAATGTAATTGGACACGCTTGTTTATTTCTGAATGCGCTATTTTTTCACCCAAACCACCATAACCACCTAAAAAACATATTTGAATAAAAACAGAGATACCATAAGAGCCAAAATGAGAAGTTATAAGCCTTCAATTCCAATATCAATTGGGTAAACATTTTACCTCCAGTTTCACAGACAAGGCTTAAGCTAGTTCCAGACTAAAAAGTTTGAGCTGTTTTACCTGAAAGCAACTTGCACTGACTTCACGAGATCACACTTACATACAATTAAAGGGAGTAAAGGATAATGCGTATTTGGCGTGCTGTCCGGGGGAAGGAATTCGGCCCGAACCCAGAGGACTCCCCCCAGTATGTACATGGTTAGGACTAGAAGAGTGGAGAAGGGGTGGTGGAGGGATGCTGCAAAACTCTCCATGGATTAAAGTGAGACTGCTGAATCTATATACACCTCTTATCATTAACCATGTTTCCATCCACTTGTCAATCGAATTATCTGAAGTTCGGTAAAAAAAACACATGCGAATAAAGCTGGTGGAAGTGCGTTTCCATCAAACGGCTTTAAAGCGAATAAAAACCTGTACGTAATGACGTCACATGCTGTTTTGCGTTCAAATTGGTATATCGAATTGATTTGAGACATTTTAAGATGTTTCCATTCATTTTCGCACAACAGAGTCAAACAACATTTAAGCAAACTTTTGCGAACAAAGTTTTGTTAGACAAACGAATTGGGCCATCTACCAACAAATGATCAAGTATTTCACAAGTTGAAGCCTAATAATGCTTATGTGCCAGCTGATTGCGACGTATAGGATAATGTATGCGAGGCGGTTGTTGAAAGGGTTGTATTCGCTATAACAACCGCCTCGCTATATATTATCCTGCTTATTACATATAAATCAACCAAATAAATCAATAAATCAATAATTTGACACAAAATATTGACTTAAAAACGAGTTTATTGATTTAAAAACGAGTATTGCTTCTGCTAAAGAAAATAGTCTGTTCCGTCTCTGAACTGCGTCCATGGCAACGGTGTGTATACTAGAAGCGCCGCAGTCTGTTAACTAGAAATAACAGACCACATTCTACATTACAATTCAACCAAGCCACGTAAAAACAAGCAAAACTAACCTAAGAAAACAACGACGCTATAAACATTGCTATGATGATGACGATGCACGTAAATGCCCGACGACAGCGGAGGTGACTGTGGTCAGTTCTGGGAGATCGTGGTTGACGGAAACCCTTTGGTTGAAGCATTTTTTTTTTTTGCTTTGTCCACTTACATCTGTCTTTGTTGACATCCGCCATGTGTGCGCAAACAGACTGGCCGGAAATGAACTCGTCTTCTGGCGTGTTGCAACCATAAAAGAGCATAAAACTTAATCGCAATTCATTATTTATTCGGCAAATAACGTTTCCATCAGCTTTTATCGCATTAGCCGTATATCGATCAAGAGAAAATCCGATGAGACCGAACGTATTTCATTTGAGTCGATTTTCATGAAATTTCATCGAATTTTACTGTTTGCATAAGGCATTTTTCATTCGATATCACTTAATTCGGATAAAAAAGTGTCGATGGAAACATGGCTATTGATTGCTGAGTGTTCTCCACCCGTGTTAATTATCTGAACGTGTTCCTCCCGAACTTTGCTAATAAAACACCATTTAAATAAAATAAATTAAAATATGTCAGTGCCTTTGTTTTATCTCAAGTACGGAAGCCCTGAACCACATAAACATAAAACATAAATAAACGGGGGAAAAAATCTAGCATTTCGAGATTGAAGTCGAAATGTTTCGAGATTGAAGTCGAGATGTTTCGAGATTAAAGTCGAAACATTTCGAGATTAAAGTCGAAATATTTTGAGATTAAAGTCGAAAATTTTCGAGATTAAAGTCGAAACATTTTGAGCTTAATGTCGAAACGTTTCGAGAATAAAGTCAAAACATTACGATAATAGAAGTGTGCATTCATAACACTGTGCGTCCACTGGCTCAGAGCGTACGTGTGTGTGTGTGTAAATAAATGCACTTGTGAAGTCGAACTGCCATGGATCAACACAAAATAAAAGCTTACTTTTATCTGGGCTTTCAACTAAAATTCTACACAGGTGCTAGTGGCAGTGTTTTTGAGGTTTTTGATACTATCTGGGTCGAGAACACAACAGTAACCGTTCTGTCTCCCTCACCGTAAATACGTTCTGGATACATTTTAAGTGCATCATTCTGTATCCAATCATTTGGCCGGATCCCGTGATTTCCTTAGATTTAATAACCACTAATGGTTGAGGAGAGATTCTCTATTAGTCTAGTATATTTTATAACGTTATGAGCGATTTAGCAAAAACCCATTAAAAAATCCCATAGACTTTAGAGCGAGGGAACCGGGGGTGCTAAATGCTAACTCACTTACGCGTTTTGGCTTACAGAGTGACATCGTAACTTCGTCACTCTATGGGCCGACTGATTCAAGCTGATAGAAGAGAAACTTTGACTGAAATAACCAGTTACCACCGAGGTATGCAGCAAAGCATTTGTGAAGCCACAACACACACAACCTTGAGGCGGATGGGCTACAACAGGAGAAGACCCCACCGGGTACCACTCATCTCCACTACAATTGGCAAAAGCTCACCAAAATTGGACAGTTGAAGACTGGAAAATGTTGCCTGGTCTGATGAGTCTTGATTTCTGTTGAGACATTCAGATGGTAGAGTCAGAATTTGGCGTAAACAGAATGGGAACATGGATCCATCATGCCTTGTTACCACTGTGCAGACTGGTGGTGGTGGTGTAATGGTGTGGGGGATGTTTTCTTGGCACACTTTAGTGCCAATTGGGCATCGTTTAAATGCCACGACCTACCTGAGCATTTAGTCTCTCCCGGAGACTGAAAGATAAATGGAAGATTTTAAATGGTGTTGTAATTGAGACAAGTGAATAATGCTGAGAAGTGGCTCTTCTGCTACAGGTAACAACTCTTTCAGTAGTTTATTGATCTAATAAAAATGTGTTTGGTTTAGATGCAATGATACATTTATTTAGCTCTTTCTGCTCTATAGTTGTAAAACACTGCAATTGTTCTTTAGAAGCTGAATCATAAAACGCTGTCAAAGGTTTAACATTGAAAATTGTATTTCTGATGCTTTTGGTTTTCTCAGTGTAGAAAGTCATTAATTCATTGCTAAACTGTGTTGGAATATTCAGTTCAAGTGACGTCTGTTTTAGCGATTGGACTAAATAAATACCTTGGATTGTTTTGGTTATTTTCTATGAGTTTTACGGATATGCTCGGCTCTGCAGGCCTTTAGAGCCCTTTTCTAGTGGGACAAACTGTCTTTCTATCTAAAATACTCTAAATTTGTTTGTTTCCATTTGCACTCTTATGAGTTTCTCTATTGAGAGCATCAATAGTACCATATACCTTTGTCTCTAAACCTTTTTCATTTGATGAGTGCAACAGCTTCTAATGAACTAGAGAAGATGGTTCCAAAATCTTTATTCTGCATAATTTGCATTATCCATGTGAATGTTAAAATCTATGACAATCAGCACTTTATCGACATTGACAAATAGGTTTGAGAGAAAATCTGCAAATTAGAGGTCTTAAAGCCCTAGAGGTCTATATACAGTAGCCAAAGCAAGATTTACAGTCATTTTTTTCCTTATATTAAAAAGTTTAACATTTAACGCAAGCACAAATGAATTAAACCTGTCTTGTTTTCTGAGAAACAACGATATCTCTATAGATTGTCACAACACCGCCCCCAGGACCAATCAGACATGGACTCGTGCTAATAACAGTATCCTGGTGGAGCAGACTAAGATAGTCATTTGGTTTAAGGCAGAGTGCATCAAAACTATTATCTGTGATCATTTCATTCACAATAACTGCCTTAGGTGTGAGTGATCTAATGTTTAAGAGACTAAGTTTTAGAAATAGTTTTTATTGTGATTTTCTGGTTTAATCATGATCAGGTTTGTTCTAGGTCTTATTGAGAGTGAGGAGTCACGTGCCGATTTGAGCGGGGCTGAGCCACGAAATGTTTTAAAAAGACTTTCGTCGTTTCAGTAGCAGGTCGTACGGGTCCATATGTTGTTGATGTCAAGTAACGCTGCTTGGTGTTGTAATTTAGCCTCTCCCGAAAGAGCCACTTTGCTTTTGCTTCCCCCTCCTTCATTTATTCCCAAAAAACTGTGCCTTATCACAAAAATACAAATATCAAGCTGCGCTCTCTCTCTGTCGCCATTTCTCTCGGTCTCAAGGCGGAAATAACCATGAAAACGGATAGCGCATCCTACCAAGATGCAACGCAGACTGATACACGTGATGTCACATTCTCATTCTCAACAGTAGATACATTTTTTGACCTCACTATTTGGGGAACAAACATAGTATCTATTAGCCTGGATGCCAGCCCGAACCTCGCCCACAACATTTTTGGTCGGGTGCTATGCTATGTAGCTGACTTGCTGCGTTGCTCTGGGGTGCATTTCCTATACAACGCCATGGTTCGCTGCTTCACTACAATAGTATGTTGCATCTTTAGAGAAATAAACTAGCTAGTCGCGACTGTTTCCCGAAACAGATTGTCACAAAGTATCGTTCAACCACGTTGGTTTCGCACGTGGTGGAGTAATAACTACTTTTAATGAAACTGTTTGAGATCCAATTAACGCTAGATTTTTTAATATAAATTACAAACATGTCATCTGAGGACTATTTCTAATTGTTCTCAGTTGTTTTGCTTTATTGCCAGACTGCACGTTCGCACATGCGCACTCTTCAAACACGTTACTTTAAATCTTTTGAAAAACTAAAAGACGTAAATTACATTTGTAAGTATTCTAAATAAAAGGCACCAGTTGTACTGAATGTCAGCTTGCTTATTTTGCTCAAGATAAGGATTTATTACGTCCAGATGTGTTGCAATATAGAAACGATGCCTCTAACCACAGGTCGAGAGCTGTCGTTCAAACCACACAACTTTGCGATGCTGTTTGCGAATATTCGTTGGAACGATGGTTTCGGGAAACACCGACTCGTTGAACTATGCTGATAACGACGGAACTTGTGACCATAGTTGACTAATGATGCTTTCGGGAAACGCACCCCTGATTGGTTGTAGGCCTATCCAATTGAGTGCAGAGTTTGTTTTTTCTTGGTTCGGTCAGACACGCCTCATAATCAAAGCCTTATGGAGCAGTATCGGACTTACATTCTGACTAGAATATGAGTATGACGAAGTCAGGCTAAGTCTCTATAGGATGGACTACAGATGCTTCTATCAACAGTCTGCATTGTATGGAGCACTATATAAATAAAGGTGACTTAACAATAAGCGAACCATTTTTTAAAATAAAATGGTAAAATCAATAAATACAAATGAGAATCATGACACTTTTTTTTTTTTTTTTTTTTTTAGCAGTAACCATTCAGCTCAAAAGGAGAGAGCCGAAGCAACAGAGCTTATTAGCGCTCCCCCACAAATTTTATACAAGACAATTTCTCATTTCACAATCGTTCAAGGGAACAAAGTGCAAAACAACAACAAAGAGACAACAAATATCTGGTCATGATTGAACAACAAAGCGACAACAAGAATCTGGTCATTGTTTGTTTTTTCTTTCACATTGTTTTTGTGAAGCATAGTTACTGTGATATGTCATAGTTAATGAACTACTGTAATCCTATAGAACCGATGACTTCATGCATCCACTAATAATCACTAAAACAGCAGTTGATTAAAAGTGATTCCAAACAATGATTCAGAGAAGTTCAGATTAAACTTTTGTACTATTTTGTATCTAAAGCAATGACCTTCAGACATTTTTTAAGAGCGACATAAGTGCCGGATGCTTTTTCAAAGCGGAGGCAAAGCTTTGAAAATGCAAACATAAAAAAGGCATGCAATTTAATATTCTCTATGAAGTCCCTCTGGCCTCCACAGTAGTAGCTCAAAAGCAAAAACTATTTACCGGATTTACCCTGTCCAAAGAACAGCAAGAATTTATGCTTTGAATCACTTTCAGAATTAGTAGGTCTGCTTTTTTCATTCATTTTGTATACTTTTGTATCACATTGCTGTGAGGGATATGTGCCTTTTCCTTTCGTATTTGTCTTCTGTTTTCCGTTTGACCCTGTTTCCCTTGTCTGTTTCATTAGTTGATCCATTAACATGTGTTTTTTCAATCACTTTTTAATGATCTTGTTGGCTTTGTATAAGCCTTCAGTTATTGTCTTTGTCCTGTGTTAATGTTCATATCTCCTGTGTGAGTGTGCTATTCTGTTTCCCTATATGTTCTTATGCTTTTGGATTAAAGATTATTGGAATTGAATCCTTTCTCATCATGCGTAGATGATGCAAATGTTTAAAGATTTCATGTTTAATGTGTAATGCACATTTATTTAGTATTTTAAAACGAATAAATAATTAAAAAAAGCTTCTTTTAACCACTTTATTTATTTTCCTATAAACTGATAGTTGAGAACAAAGTATCTTTTAAAAAATGTTTTAAATTGTTAAATTTAATATAATTGTTATGAATAAAAAATAAACTGGAATGTTACATAATGTTATATTTTGTTATATATTTGATCTCTTGGTTACTTTTCCATTTACAATAAAGGACTTTTTGTATTCTCTGTTTTGATTTATATATATATATATATATATATATATATATATATATATATATATATGAAGAGTTCAGGTGCAAAAGCCTCAAAGTGCCATTTGAAATTTTCTTCTAAAATGATAATTTTTATCAAACTTGTATATTTAAGTTCAGTGATTTCACTTAAATGGCAATGATAATTACTTATTAATTGTTGTTTAAGTGAAATTACTGAACTTAAATATACAAGTTTGATAAAAATCATCATTAAAGAAGAAAATTTCAAATGGCATTTAGAGGCTTTTGCATCTGAACTCTTCATACAGTATAACTCTTTAAAAAACCACAAAGTCATTATTCAGTGGTTCTGTATATTTGCTCCTCCTTAAATCATCAAACATATTTACAAGTGTAATTAATATAATTTAATTTCTGTTTTTTTTCCCCTATTGACAGGAGGCAAATCCTCCCTGCCGCGTTGCTTCAGTGATCCAGATATTGAGGGAGCAGTGGAGGAGACCATATATAAACCACACATCTCTAAAGTCTGTAGCCTTGATGACGCACATTTTGCCCTTGACCTGGACAATGAATCTCTGTCAGACCCTCTTCCACCCCTTCCCCCACCCATGGACAGCCCTGTCCTGCCCCTGCCCCGGGACCCGAGCCCCCCTCCACAGCCCGCTATCAGTCCCGCTCGCCCCACCACTTTGTCTCTGAAAACACTTCCCCGACCCACAGTCACCAACACCATGACCTCCGCCACCACCTCCATTACCAGAGAGAATGGTGGGCCGATATGCAAAGACCCAGAGGAAGATGAGAAGAAGGTGATGGAGGAAGAGCTGAAGAAATGCATAGAGGATTTCAGGAAAATCCGCATCCCAAAACTTTTCCCTGACCGCAAGAGGCACTGGCAGAGCGATCTGCTCAAAAAATATGAGTAATATGGATAAACCACCCTGCTGAAAACACCAGCATGGTTTTGGGTTCCTGGTTGAGTTGCACTATAGCTATAGGCCTATGTAAGTTACTTTGCCTAGTTGTGGCGTAAAGGAGCACTAAGTTGTATAATGTGAATAAATGACATGTTAGAGGCTCTTCAACACAAACCTGTGTGGTTCACTCTGTTTTGCATGCCAAACAAACCCAAACGATCTAAACAAATAAATAAAATTTCTTGAATCAATCTTTATGTATTGCTAATTATTCATTTTATATATAGTTTCTGAAAGTTATACTTTCATAAAAATGCTTATGTTATATTAAGAATATGGGCCAGATTTACTAACAGCTTTCACCAGCGCAAACCCTCTTTTGGCATTAAAAAACTATAGGGCTTGGGCGCCGCGTTGCATTCTGGGACGTGGCGGCCATATTGACAGCTTCGCAAATGTAAACAAACCAGCAAGTTGAATGAGGAGAAGCAGCTGAGTTGGGAGAAAGAAAAGAAAAAAGATGTTAAAATCCCTTAAAGGATGCGGAATTTACCGGGATACGTTTAATAGGGAAACCAGGGACCGGTATGTGGATAAAAAGGCACTTTTAACGGATTGGATCCATTTGAAATTTACAACAAACAGTGGGAGCACAGTTACATTACGGTAACTTAATCCGGACAAAGGTAAACTGCGCTCCACCTAGCTGCTAGTTTAGTAAAAGTTATAGTGCTAACAACCATTCACACATGTCACATACTTTTAACTATGTGTTTCAAAAGTATTGTTAGTAACGTTAGCTGTTTTAAGCAAAACTTAAGTTAGTAAGCAAAACGATGCTTAAAGCAAGAGGGTAGCAACAGAGACTGACAGGTTCGATTAAAGGGCTAATGTTAATGTTATGAGAATATTAAAATACGGGATGTTTTACAGGAAAATGCTAAAGCGGGAAAAGAGCTCAAGTACGTGAGAAAACCGGGAAAAAACGTGAGGTGTGTTCCCACTGTTTGCCGAATATTTGTTGGAAATTTCATGTGGATCCAAACTGTTAAAAGTGCCGGTTTAGTCCATATACCGGTCACTGGCTTCCCTATTTAACATATCCCGGTAAATTCCACATCCTTTTAGGGATTTTAACATCTTTTTTCTTTTCTTTATCCCAACTCTGCTGCTTCTCCTCGTTCGACTTGCTGTATGTTTACATGCGCGAAGCTCCCAACATGGCCGCCACGCCAGTAATGACGTCACGACGCCCAAGCTCTATTGTCAGGATTTACCAAAGACAGGCAGTGAGAAATCAGCGCTGAAAAAACTAAGGTTACTAAGGTTTGCGCTCGTCAATTTACTGTTTTTTTGGGTCATTATTTACCACCCAAAAAAGCATGTATTGAAAGTTGTGTTGGTCATTATGGAAATGATCCGACATGGTCTGTGTTCTTTAATTTGCTCATTGTCAATAGATCACGAGCAGAACTTTCCACTCCCATCTGCGTTTTTTTGGAAGTGTGTTATCTTGGAAGTGCGTTCTCGTGCTAATTTGCACTGTTTAGTAAATCTGGCTCTAAATTACTTATTTCAGTGGAAACTTTATATTTACTGTTAATTACGTGAAACAAAAGCAACACAGTCTCGTGAAAGTGCGTATCTATACCACAAATGTCATTTCTCGTTCTATTTATACGCCAAAAAAGCTACGCACTGAAAACCCCTTGGGTAGGTTTAGGGGGGAGAGGGTGGGCAGTGTGTGCGTATTACACACCATAAAGTGCGTATCATATGCACACGAAAACTGGCACAAGAAATAAAATTTGTTGTATAATTACGCACTTTCATGAGATCGGGCTGAACAAAAGTTATTAACAACCTCAACAACCGACTACTAATTACTTAATAACCTACTAGCAACACTCAAGTTTTTTTTTTATTTTGGGAATGACATATGTCATGGTGGGTATACGATTTTTATTTTAAAATTATCGCATAAAGTATAAAAACTCAAGCACCTCATTGCAGTACACGAGATCCAGAGGGTGGAGTTTGGTCCAGATCTAAGGGGTGGAGATGGGTAGGATTAGGGGTGGGGTTAGGGATCAGGGGGCGGAGATGGGTAGAATTAGGGGTGGGATTAGGGATCAGGGGGGCGAGATAGGTAGGATTAGGGGTGGAGTTAGGAATCAGGAGGCCGAGATGGGTAGGATTAGGGGTGGGGTTAGGAATCAGGGGTTGGAGATGGGTAGGATTAGGGGTGGGGTTAGGGATCAGGGGGTGGGGTTAGGGATCAGGGGGTGGAGATGGGTAGGATTAGGGGTGGGGTTAGGAATCAGGAGGCCGAGATGGGTAGGATTAGGGGTGGGGTTAGGGATCAGGGGGCGGAGATGGGTAGAATTAGGGGTGGGATTAGGGATCAGGGGGCGAGATGGGTAGGATTAGGGGTGGAGTTAGGAATCAGGAGGCCGAGATGGGTAGGATTAGGGGTGGGGTTAGGAATCAGGGGTTGGAGATGGGTAGGATTAGGGGTGGGGTTAGGGATCAGGGGGTGGAGATGGGTAGGATTAGGGGTGGGGTTAGGGATCAGGGGGTGGAGATCGGTAGGTTTAGGGGTGGGGTTAGGGATCAGGGGGTGGAGATGGGTAGGAATAGGGGTGGGGTTAGGGATCAGGGGGTGGAGATGGGTAGGATTAGGGGTGGGGTTAGGGATCAGGGGGTGGACATCGGTAGGTTTAGGGTGGGGTTAGGGATCAGGGGTGGAGATGGGTAGGAATAGGGGTGGGTTAGGGATCAGGGGGTGGAGATGGGTAGGAATAGGGGTGGGGTTAGGGATCAGGGGGTGGAGATGGGTAGGAATAGGGTGGGGTTAGGGATCAGGGGCGGAGATGGGTAGGAATAGGGTGGGGTTAGGGATCAGGGGTGGAGATGGGTAGGATTAGGGGTGGAGTAAGGGATCAGGGGGTGGAGATCGGTAGGTTTAGGGGTGGGGTTAGGGATCAGGGGCGGAGATGGGCAGGATTAGGGGTGGGGTTAGAGATCAGGGGGTGGAGATGGGTAGGATTAGGGGTGGGGTTAGGAATCAGGAGGCCGAGATGGGTAGGATTAGGGGTGGGGTTAGGGATCAGGGGGCCAAGATGGGTGGGGTTAGGGATCAGGGGCGGAGATGGGTAGGATTAGGGGTGGGGTTAGGAATCAGGGGTTGGAGATGGGTAGGATTAGGGGTGGAGTTAGGAATCAGGAGGCCGAGATGGGTAGGATTAGGGGTGGGTTAGGAATCAGGGGTTGGAGATGGGTAGGATTAGGGGTGGAGTTAGGAATCAGGAGGCCGAGATGGGTAGGATTAGGGGTGGGGTTAGGAATCAGGGGTTGGAGATGGGTAGGATTAGGGGTGGGGTTAGGAATCAGGGGGTGGAGATGGGTAGGATTATGGGTGGGGTTAGGGATCAGGGGGTGGAGATGGGTAGGATTAGGGTGGGGTTAGGGATCAGGGGGTGGAGATGGGTAGGATTAGGGGTGGGGTTAGGGATCAGGGGGCCAAAATGGGTGGGGTTAGGGATCAGGGGGCGGAGATGGGTAGGTTTGGGTATATGTAAGGTGGGATCCAGCTCCAACTCCTTCCCCTGGATCTTGTGTTCTGCAGTGAGGACCATTTTGAAAAACGTGCCAATGGCTGTTGCAACCCTCATCCCCAGCATGGGAAGCTGGTACCACAGGCTGCTTCATTAGCTCCACTATAGCAAGGTCTACTAGATTTACATCAAATCTTAGTTTTGCTGGTCAGTATCTTGGCTCTGCTGGTACATCAGCTTGACCAGCCTCAAAACCATGCAAACCATGTCTTTTCAGAAGGGGAACAAACAGAAATTACAATTATGAAGATGATTTCTGTAGACTTCCTGTTCCTGTAGCTCAAACCTTAGAGTGTTGGCGCTTGCAACGCTAAGGTCATGGGTTTGATTTCCAGGGAATGCAAGACGTGATAAGAATGTATAACATGAAATGCAATGTAAGTCGCTTTGGATAAAAGCGTCTGCCAAATGCATAAATGTAAAAAACACCATGTCAGAGCATTTAAATGTCTATTAGCAGTTTAGTAATATGTAGACTACATTAACAAATCTTCCTTGAAACTGGGTCACTTAAAAAGTATCAAGACACACTGAATGAAAAATGTATATATGACAGTTTATGTTCTTCATACTTGGGGTTGATTTTTAAATGTATTGGTTATTATTTTTCAAGCCTTTGATAGTTTGAGATTTTTAAACACATTTTTTACATAATAAACTATGATAATTTGTATAGGGAGAAACATTCTTGTATCATAAATTATGGTAATATAAGACAATTAATTTACTGGTAATTTATGGTTCCTGCACATTTATGTAATAGTAAATAAAGCAATAATACCTTAAAGGTGATGTGTGTAATTTCTGACAAATTCTGTGTCAGGACACTCAAACAGTACACAAGAAATGTTTAGATGGAGTCACTGCGTTTACAACCAACGTCAGACGCGTCATTCTTTCAAAACTAACGGAAAATCAACTTAAAATCAACGCGTTGTTTCAACGTTATGAAAGCAAACCAATTTTCAATTTTCATTTAGCTTTGAAGAATGCCGCGTCTGACGTTGGTTCAACGTTAATTCGATGAGCAAATCAACATTGTTTCAATGTCATGAGAGACGTCGTTTCCACGTTGATTCAATGTCAGTTTGCTGTCTGGGTAGGTCTCTATTCACTTCTATAATCGTTATTACAAAGCAAACAGACTACACGAGTACTGTATAACGTTGTATTTATTAGCAACGTGTGCTAGCGTATCAACGTAGAACTGAAAACATTATAAAACGGTCTAACTAGTATAACTTCACACTCACAGTAAGGTTAGAAGTAAAAAAAGATGTGCTTGTTGATCTTTGCGGGGTTTAGCTGACTGAGGACATCCACACAGTTTAATCCAAAGACGACACTTGTCACTGTGAGGATTTTACTTCGGTTTTGGGAAGGGAAAAAACGGACACCCCCCTCCAACCTCTCTGGGAAACGTGTATCTGTGTTGCAAATGCCCGAGGCACAACGTTTAACCATATTTTGGATAAAACTACGACGGTAATAGCCTGCCGAGACCAAAAATATGAGACGCCTGTGTTGAAAGTCAACGGAGCACAGTGAAAAACTGTCGGACCTCTGTGGGAGCTGGTTCTTGGCTGGGCTGTGATTGGTCAATCTACATTCTAGGGCGTTGCTTAGCCAAAGGAGAATTCTGACCAATCGAAGTGCAGTTATGGAAATCTGGCCAACGAGTAATGTGGATGTTGTCACATGATTATATTTTGGTTTATTTCATCAACTCATCAACTGATTCGGACCAGAGCAATCAGTGTGATGTAAAAACGAACTAAACCCCCTGAAAAATGCTACAAAGTATAATTTTTCACCCTTGGGTCCATACCAAATGAACCGAACTGTGAAAGCACCCTTACTATCACTATTAGTATAGTATGATTGCTGTATAATATTAGTCTTTAAATTCAAGATATTTAAAGTGTACCTAAAGTATACTTGCAATAGTTCCACTTTAGCACAATCAATTAAACTTAAGTGTATCTTTGGTTGGATCTCAGCTATATAGCTTCCGGATAACTAAAGTGCTTTAAATTCAAAATGAGTAGATCCAATTTAGCATTCCTCCATTGAAGAAAGTTAAAGAGAAAAGGAAGAGCAAACAACATTTAATAACACATCAAAACTTACTACATGTTTGCTGAATCCTTTACCCACAAAGATACTGAAAGAAGTGTTTTCTGTAATCTCAGAACCACATTATTAACTTTCACTTTCTTTAGGAGAAGTCCCAAAAACTTCCAGCTGGCAGTTATCAAACCCCCTTATCAATAAAGAACTGGTTATAGACCAATCTCTTGGAATAAGTTGTGACGTCCAAACGACATGTTCATTTCTGCGGAGAAACGGCATGTGTGAAGAGTTTCAGTCATGATTTAGGCCCCAGGATCACAGCACAGAGACTGTTTCAACTGACTGGCTGCATGGTTCAACTGTTTAGACACACTGTTCAAAAGGGCATCCGGTAACGTCAGCCATAGAAACCTGTGGGAACTGACATCTTGCTGGTGTATCGTGCCACTCCACATGCTGCAACTGGTACTTCTCCCTTTCAGCTCATGTAAATGGCAGGCAAATGTACACAAGGCTTTCTATTTTACCATCTGCTCCTGTGCACCCGCCAACTGACATGAATGTTTGCCAGAGGGTTGCACAGCTGCAACACAAAATGAAAGTACACTGATGCAAAGTCGGGTGCTCGCATCGCATCGGATAAAGTGAGGGAACAGAACCCCTTGCCAAAAGACTTGGAGTGGGAACATGCGTTCTTACTCAATACATTTATTACTGCTATTTGCGTATATATTTGTAACATGACCCAAGGGGTAAATAATCAGGCGCAAGGCGGTTGTGCAGTTTCCATCAATAGGCACATTTTTATTCAAATAATTCAGCAGTTAAAGAAAATAAGTCCTTAAAAGCAAATACCCACAAAATAACAAATAAAAAAATAAGAAACAAAAACAACAACCCACAGATGGAAAAACATTATTAAAAGTTCCCTTTAATAAAACAATACCTCAAACATCCGATATTTCTGACTGGCGCTCAGGCAACAATCAGTCAGGCAATAATCCGGCAAAAACACTAAAAACCAAAGAACAATAAAATGATTAAAACAAAATCCTAAAAACAATTAGATAAAATAATAAAACTACTACCTCCTAAATGGTGTGCAACAAGTACTCAGCTCTCCATGACGTTAACATAGCTGCTTATCTGCTACTATCCTTCTGAAGGGCTCAATCTGTCGTGACATGCACACAACTCAATCGCTGCAAAAAGAAATAAGAGCAAACTAATCTCTCTACTTACTAACCTTTGAAGCTTTAAGTGTGCCGCCTCCACAACACACACGACATCCACAACACACGATCACGGAAAGGAAGTGAGAGGACAAACAAACCTCAGTACTTCCTTATATAGCGCTGGGGCTGATGGGACTTGTAGTTCCCCAACCTTGTCCCATTACAATCTACCCCCCAGATTAAAAAATCGACGTCCCGTCGATTACGTCAATACTACAACCAGGGGCGAAACATTACGTTCAAACCATTGCTGGACAGCCGCATCATAGGGAGAGCAACCTGGTCATTAATCTGGACTTTGGTAGTAGGGGCTGACCGAGGTAGACGATATGGGTTAGGATGACATCCAGCTGTTGTCCTCCTTGTACGCCTTACTACAGCTTCCTCCTGTTGTTGAGGCTGATGGTTCTCTGCATGATTTACTGAAGTGCAGAAGTTGGTATTTTCTTCCTGTAAAGGTGGAGACGTATTAACTTGGTCCTGGGCAGATACATCCTCAGGGATTAGAGACAAAACTACCATGCCTTCGTCTCTTAAAGTGTCCTGATGGTCAAATAGATCTAGAAGTCCAGGATCGTTTGAGGGAGTATAAGCAGGACGCAACTCACAACGATGAATGTGTCTAATATTACCACCTCCATCTGCCGGGGCAATAGCATACACAGCTCCCTGTCCGTCGGGACACCGGACCACTTTATAGGGGGTTGGATCCCAGGCATCCTGGATCTTATTCCTGCCTTTTATGTTATGGGCTCTCTGATACACAACTTGACCTTCCCTTAATTGTCCATGACGCACCTTAAGGTCGTTTGATCGGGCACGGTGTTCTGTGGCACATTGAAGGCGGGCTCGGGCCTTACTAAATATTTGTTCCAAATTATCTCTATGGTCCACCACCCAGCCTACTTCACTCTGGACATAGTTATCTAATCCCAACAGAAAGCCAACAGGTAAATGGGGCTCCTGTCCAAACATCAGGACATAAGGGGAATATCCAGTAGACTGGTGACCTGTGGTATTGTAAGCATATACCACCTGAGCAAGATGGTCTGGCCAATGACATTTTTTCTCCGGAGGCAAAGTACGCAGCAAATCATGCATGGTTCTGTTAAAACGTTCGCATTGACCGTTCCCTTGCGGTCGGTAGGGCGTGGTACGAGATTTTGAAATCCCATACAGCCGGCATAATTCTTGGATCAGCCTACTTTCAAAACACCGACCTTGATACGAATGAATTTGTCGTGGGACCCCGAATAGGTAGAACCAACGTTCCACTAAAACACGTGCCACTGTTGATGCCGTTTGGTCTCTAGTTGGGATGGCTTGTGTAAACTTTGAAAAAACATCAGTCATCACCAATACATTTTCAAGTCCATTTGATGCAGGTTCGAGCAGCGTGAAATCAATAGCCAGAATATCTAATGGCCTCTCTGCCATCAGGTGCCCCATAAAACTTCGTACTTTTGGTCGTACTACCTTGGCCAGGGTGCAGCGCTGACATTTCTTACACCATTCCTCAATGAATTTGAACATACCAGGCCAGTAACATCGAGATCTCACTAAACTTGCTGTCCGCTCGATTCCTTGGTGACCATGGTCATCATGCAAACCAATAAGGACTCTTTCCCTGAGAACAGCTGGTAACACAACCTGACGAATTTCACGATGTTCCTCTTGGGGACAGAACCTCCGATACAGTATGCCCTCGATCTTGACCAACTTCTCCCACTGTCTCACCAATTCCAGCACTTCTGGTGGTTCTGATCCCTTCTCCTGTGCATCTGGTGGCCTTTGACGATCCCAATAGACAAGGAATTGCCCAATAATGGGGTCAGTTGCTTGCAGAACGCTAAGATTTTCTCTAGGCTGTTCGGGGAGGGCAGAAATTGATTCGCTTACGACTACGCGTTGACCGTCATGAACATGCTGATGCAGTTCCTTTGGAAAAACAGTAGTCATAGCCAATGCAGCTACAGATGCAACATTCTTCCGAGACAAGGCATCAGCATTAACATGAGAACGTCCAGGCTTATACCTAATCTCTAAATCGAAGTCTGCAAGCTGGTTAGCCCATCGTTGTTCCAACGCTCCCAATTTCGCTGTCTGCAAATGACTGAGTGGATTATTGTCTGTAAACACCAGGCATTTCTGACCCAGCAAATACTCTCGGAATTTTTCGGAAACGGCCCATTTAAGAGCCAAAAACTCCAACTTCATTGAACTGTAATTCTGCATGTTGCGTTCAGATGGTCGCAGACCTCGACTTGCAAACGCGACTGGTCGGCATTTGCCTCCATGTTCTTGAGATAAGACTGCGCCCAGACCTTGATGGCTTGCATCAACATCCAAGATGAAGGGCTTACTGAAATCAGCATAGGCAAGGACTGGAGCATTTATTAGAGCCGTTTTAAGCGTCTGAAAAGCATTTTCACATGGGTCGGTCCAACTGGTCTCCAGATTAATCTTTGGTCGTTTACTTTTCTGTCCCCTAATCATTTCTGCCACCAATGTGTTCAAAGGTCCCGCAATATGTGAAAAGTTTTTAACAAACCGCCGATAATAACTAGCGAAGCCAAGGAAGGATCGAAGTTCTTGAAGGCTTTGCGGACGATTCCATTTAGCTACAGCTGAGATCTTTTCTGGGTCTGTACTGACCCCTGTAGAAAAGACCACATGCCCCAAATAACGTACCTCTGGCTGAAAGAAGCAGCATTTACTGAGTTTTATCTTCAGGTTCTGTTGTCTCAGACGATCCAACACCAGCTCAAGTCGCTGAAGATGTTGCTCAATGGTGGTTGAGAAGACAATCACGTCATCCAAATAGAGCAATAAAGACTGAAAACTTTGATCCCCAAAAATTCGCTCCATTAACCTTTGAAATGTGCTTGGGGCATTGCACAACCCAAAAGGCATCCTATTAAATTCAAAGAGCCCAAATGGGGTGCAGAAGGCAGTTTTAGCACGGTCGTTGTCAGCTACTGGCACCTGGTTATATCCACTAGCCAGGTCTAAAGTCGAAAACCACTTTGCTCCAGTCAAGGCATCCAGTGACTCCTCTATCCTTGGTAGGGGATAGGCATCCTTGCGAGTTCTGACATTGAGTTGGCGATAGTCGACACACATCCTCAGAGAGCCATCCTTCTTCTGCACCAATACAATTGGTGAGGCATATGGGCTACAACTCTCCCTAATGACTTGACTGTCCAACAATTGTCTTATGTGTGCCTTCACTGCCTCAAACTGACTAGGAGGAATTCTACGATATCGCTGGCGCACCGGTGTTTCATCAATTAAAGGAATCTGATGTTCTATTAAATTTGTGCACCCCAGGTCACCATCATGCTTGGCAAAAACGTCAGAGTATCTTGTTAGCAATCTCACCACTTCCTCTTTCTCAGCCTCTGTAAGCCCAGGCAATTCTAAACCTTGGACCTCAATGTTTGACACTGATGTAATAGCTTGACACTGAACAGTCACAGTATTAGGGTCACATGGTAGATCTTCCTTGAACACAATGTCTTGATCTGATCTTATGACCACCTCAGCCCCAACCAAACTACCCAGTCTAATTCTTGGTGGCAAATATAAAGGTTCTGTACCAACATTAACTACCGGTACATGCACTACCCCTTGTCTACATTGCAATAAGGAAGGTGATATTAACACTCCAGCAGGCAGTCCCCCCTCACTGAAATCCTGGGGTTCTAAAAAACACACTGTACAACTTTTAATGTTCTTAGGGCACAATGCTGGTACTAACCTCATGGTGCCAGCTGGAATCTGCACAGGATGGCACGACTGCACTTTCACATAACCAATGAATCCAGGAAATGGGGAACCATCTGCCCGGTGACACTGTGAAAAGGCGTCTCTCCATCCTAACTCAGCCTGCCTGACCTGTGGAGCTGAAAATAGTGCTGGGCCATGCTTTTCAAACAGGTCATTATAACACTGTCCAATCACATTCATACCTAAAAGGCCAGGAGTCAGTTCTTTCCTCTGATGGAAAAAAGTATCGATGGGATCTTTAACAACCAAAATACCCTGCCCCAAAAGGGTTTGCCCCAACACAGTCACATCTGTTTCAAAATATCCCACATATGGAATCTCAAGACCATTAGCTGCTTTTAATTGAAGCCAACTACATTCTTTAAGTGCATCTACTCCTTGTCGGAAATGCTTCTCAAAAAATGACTGGGTTATCGTGGTCACCATTGACCCTGTATCTAGTAGACATGAAATCTCTACCCCCCCTATCTGGACATTTACAACAGGGCATCTGCCCACAAGACGCTGTAAGATGGTAGGGCAACAAGGTGATGGTGAAGTTTCACTATCTCCTATAACCTGGCTCAAGACTGCAGGTGCTACACTGTCAGGCTCCCCCACAGATGTCTCATTTACATTCACCTGAGGGGATCTAGGGTTTGACTCTATGGGCCATGGTTGTCGACAATATCTGGCTATATGCCCAACTCTATTACAGCGAAGGCACCGTCGTGAGTTATTTTGCCGAGTTGCATTAACAAAAGGTTCATTCTTTTGAGACATAAGGCTATCAAGACGCTGGGTCAGTTCAGTGATTTGGGTTTGTTGCTGTCTCAGCATGTCTTTAATCTCTTTTAACTCTATAGACTCATGAAATCTAACCTTAGGTTCAAGCTCAACTACCCGGCCTTGAGTAACGTTACACCATGGCTGAACATATGAGGCTGCTGCTTCCTTATTCCCCTCTTCCACCCACCTAAGAGCTTCACTTCGAACCTCTAGCAGAGTAGAAGTTGGCTTCTCCCTTACCAATCGCTTTAATTCGCGCTTCAGCGTCACATCTCGAACATGTTCAACAAACTGATCACGAAGCACTCTATCAGAATTTGGAACACTGCCTGGGTTGCTATTGAGAATCAAGTCCATCAAGGACATTAAAGCATGAGAAAATTCAGTAAAAGATTCACCTTCTTTTTGTTTACGTTCATAAAACCTTTGTTGTAATTGCACAAATGTCTGTCTCCCCCCATACAAGTCTCTCAAAATATCAAAAACAGACTTTGGAGATTCTCTAGTAGCTGGTGGGCGGAGTTTTATCTCCATTCTGGCTTCCCCCCCCAGATGGTCAAGCAAAAACACCACCTTTTCTTTATCAGACCAACCCCTGCCCTCAATACACACCTCAGCCTCCTCAATCCAGTCTTCAATACTCAGAGTAGAGTCCATGTTCCCATAAAAACGTGGGCACTTCCGCTCCCGGGGGACATAAAGTACCCTACTAAAAGACGAAGGAGATGAAGCATTGGGATTAGCCACAGAAGAATGCGGTTGGTTAGAAGCATTGCTACTGGCCGGGGGCGCTCTCTCGTCAGCTGCTCATTTTGTGCCTGCAGAGTCCGTATCTGCTCCCGCAAGTCTATTATTTCCTGTTCCATGTCTGTTGATGAATGGAGAAAGTTCAAAACGAAGAAAGGTGAAAATGGTCCCACGAAGACTGCGATGCTCGTCTTCACACACGATTACCGTTTACTTGAATGATATATGTAAAAAACAAGAAAAAAACACAAATATGCCAGAAAACACAACCACCTTCGCCAAACAAAAGTACCCTGCCGACTACGCCAATTGTAACATGACCCAAGGGGTAAATAATCAGGCGCAAGGCGGTTGTGCAGTTTCCATCAATAGGCACATTTTTATTCAAATAATTCAGCAGTTAAAGAAAATAAGTCCTTAAAAGCAAATACCCACAAAATAACAAATAAAAAAATAAGAAACAAAAACAACAACCCACAGATGGAAAAACATTATTAAAAGTTCCCTTTAATAAAACAATACCTCAAACATCCGATATTTCTGACTGGCGCTCAGGCAACAATCAGTCAGGCAATAATCCGGCAAAAACACTAAAAACCAAAGAACAATAAAATGATTAAAACAAAATCCTAAAAACAATTAGATAAAATAATAAAACTACTACCTCCTAAATGGTGTGCAACAAGTACTCAGCTCTCCATGACGTTAACATAGCTGCTTATCTGCTACTATCCTTCTGAAGGGCTCAATCTGTCGTGACATGCACACAACTCAATCGCTGCAAAAAGAAATAAGAGCAAACTAATCTCTCTACTTACTAACCTTTGAAGCTTTAAGTGTGCCGCCTCCACAACACACACGACATCCACAACACACGATCACGGAAAGGAAGTGAGAGGACAAACAAACCTCAGTACTTCCTTATATAGCGCTGGGGCTGATGGGACTTGTAGTTCCCCAACCTTGTCCCATTACAAGTAGTTAAGGCTTGATTTCTTTCTTGGAATCTACCTGAGTAAATCATGTGAAATCCCCTAAATTATTTAGTCTTTGACACAATGAATTTAATATTTTTGGTGAATTATGCTTTTTTATTTTAAGTTGATGCTCATAAGTGTGTGAATTATAGTGAATGGATATAAGACTTTGAGTACCCATAAAAGCGATACATAAACATGAAGAATTATTATTATTATAATATAACCTGTTTATACTTGACTTTGAGTTATATTGTATAATTACAATATAGTCGGTGGGCCGAGCGCCTGTTACTTTTCTAAATGGACGATCCCCATGGAGGGAGAACCTGAATTTGTAAAGTTGGGATGGTTTTTTTATTCTCAGCGGTATTATTTATTGCACATTTTCATAATGTACGACCATAAATATGCAGGCAAACTACTATATCAGTCGGGCTAATAGCGTAGCAAGATACAGCATAGGATTATTATTAACCAATCAGATGTAGCTTATTTAGAACAGCTGTTAAACGGATGAAACGGATAATAATCCTATGCTGTATCTTGCAACGCTATTGGCCCGACTGATATAATGCACGACCGTAAATATGCAGGCAAACGCGGTCGCCTACTATATCAGTCGGGCCAATAGCGTGGCAAGATACAGCATAGGATTATTATTAACCAATCAGATGTAGCTTATTTAGAACAGCTGTTAACGGATGTTTATTGACTATTGCCAAGGACATTGTTTTTGTGATTGTAAGTATTCATTTAATCAGAATATGATAACTATGAAAAATGTTTGTTTTGTAATTTGTACACTGTGTTGTTCAAACGTATGTAAGCGCCTCATTAGTGTAGTTTTTTTAAAGGGACTGTGTGAGGGACTTTTTATGTAATTTGTTATTTAAAATCAATATTTTTATTCATAAATATGTCCTCAATGGTGTACAAATACCTCTGCCAATTATCTGTCTTATCCTCGTAAACGAAGAATTTATTATCTTACATGGGACAGGTAAGTCCACGGAGGCTTTCATAGTTCCGTCATCTTGAAAAACTACAATAGCAGAGAGGGACATAAAGTACAAGGCCAACGCGTTTCCACAGCGCTTTCGTTCAGAGCCAGCGTGACGTGACTGAAGCAGCAGAAGTGGAGGAGTATAGCGGTGAGTATAACGCTTCACGGCCACGGCAAGTTTAAAAGCTGCATTGCAAATCCTCGTCGCCAGTAAGTCCAAAAAATAGATCGTAAAAGGAAACGTGACCGGAGATTACAAAAAACACGAGTTAATATCGGGATAGTTTTTTCCAGGTGATAGAGCTAATGCAGGAGAAAGAGTTCAAAAGAGACGCTGAAGTCCTGCTTTCTTCTCGACAGGTAAGTCAATGTTACAGTCTTAATTACAAGCTTTATTTCATTATCCACGTTTCCACTGCCGGGCCAGGGCTAACATCGAGCTGAGCCAGTGGCCTCGGGCCTCACCCCGCCCTAACACGCCTTTCTGGTTTAAACGACATACAACCCAACCCATTTCAGCGGATATTGTGAATTTAATTATTTTTTAAGTTAGGAAGATAGCATGTATATTAACTGACTGGCCGTGGCTGCAATAGTGTCCTGATTGTCCTGCGAGTGCCCACAACTTTTCAATTTTTTCCTGAACTTGAAGCGTTGCTCGCTGAATGCTTAGCTTAGAAAGTTCAGCATCAATGTATTTTATAACATCCTCGTTTCTTCACACGCCGTCATATTGACGTTGTACCCTTTCTTCTGCCCAAATGCTCAGAAGAGCTTTGGTATCTATTTTGCGCGATATAAAAAAGTGAAATGTGCATCTTGCCGCAGACCATAACTTTCCCTAACGCCGATAAACTCTGCGTTTTACCTTGCCCACGCCTCTAGCCCGAGCTGGCCCGCTTTGGCCCAAGGTATTCAACGGACCAGAAATCCTGGCCGTCGGCCCTGAGTAAAGGCCCATTCACTCTAAGCACGATAACTATAAAAGATAACTATAAAGATATAATTCTAAAAATTGTACTCCATATTAAAGAAAAACAGAGTTCACACCATAGATAACGATAAAGATATGAGGAACGATTTCATTGGGATCAGACTAGAAGAAAATTGTTGAATATTTAAACCTATTTTCTGCACATTCCATTATATTTTAATATAATAAAGACAGCCCTTCTTCTGTTAATATACATTTCTACATATTCCAGCATATAAAATAAATATATTTTGTAAAATCCTTCATTTGAATAGATGTAAAAATACAGCAACAAAATCATGAAAGTCGCTCCCCAGACAGCAAAACTGAATCAACGTGGAAACGACGTCTCTCATGACATTGAAACAACGTTGATTTGCTCATCGAATTAACGTTGAACCAACGTCAGACGCGGCATTCTTCAAAGCTAAATGAAATCGAAAATTGGTTTGCTTTCATAACGTTGAAACAACGCGTTGATTTTAAGTTGATTTTCCGTTAGTTTTGAAAGAATGACGCATCTGACGTTGGTTCAACGTTAATTCGATGAGCAAAACAATGTCAGATCAACATTGTTTCGATGTCATATTTCCACGTTGATTCAATGTCAGTTTGCTATCTGGGTCCTGACTATATTACAAATTATTAAACAGTACTTTTAACAGTAAAGTGCAGAGAGGAGCAAAAATTATTTGATCAAAACAGTTTTTTTCCTTTCGGAGTTAAACAGTGGTTATGTCCCATCAGCATGTAGCCGCAGCGGTCATGTCAGATGGGGGTTCAGGGTTTTTTTCAGTAAGTTTCGTGACATGCTTGCTCAGATTTGAAGTAGAATTTTGACATTCTCCAACGGGGGTCCTGTTTCCAGATCAGGATGCTCTCTGCATAGTACGCAAGTCTCTCTCTTGCTCTCCTCGTCGTGCGCGCGATACGAAGTTTGGACTTTGGAACACAGTCTCGCATGCGCGCTCGCTCTAGATTCCGGGAGATTTGAACTAATTTGCGGTATAACTAGTCAATCACAAATGTGGCTCAACGGTTAGATTTATAGATATACTCATCTTTCAGGCATTTGGCCGACGGGATTGACATTTCAGCGCGAGAAATCGGGGGTGTGTCGTGTGAGCGTGTGTGAGAGTTGGCAGCTCGGCTGAGTCGTCTCTCACTGATGTCGCGGCTCATACATCATTTTTATTCACGCACGACTCATGTCACGAGACGGTCTGACTAAACAAAATCACGGTTAACTAACGCAGTAACGCAGGCTGTTTACGGGGAAGTAACGGTAATCTAAGTACTGTTTTTTCAATTGTAATCCCTTACTTTACTCGTTACTAGAAAAAAGTAATTGGATTACAGTAACGCGTTACTAGTCAAAACGCGTTACTGCCCATCAGTGGTCAAGACGTTCAGCAGAGGATCGTGAGAAAAGGTGGTACAACGTTTTTAGCAACAGTAAGGAAATTGCAGCATACAGAGAAAGCATGTGAGACACTGGTTCATTTTATTTAGGCTTAAACCCTTTTCTCAAATCAAATGATTGGTTCTGTGTGGTCAGCAGCTGAGTTTTTGTCAATTGGGTGGAAGCCCTCCATATAATCCTCTGTCTGAGATTGCCAAGATAGTAGAGGAGAAATTGGAAATGGCCAATCTTTCCATTTGTGGCATTGCAGATGCCCCAGACCCTACATTGCTCAAATTGAGGGTTACAAAGATGGTTAGAAAAAAAGTTATACATGTAATAATGTGTTGCTTTTTATAACTTGAAATTGGTTACTTTAATCTGTGGATATGTAAAAAAAAAAACAACAGCGACGGATTAAATAAACATGTTTGCACTGTTTCTGCATCTGACACATCTTCTAATGTCTCACCTCAGAATGTCTCCCTAAGTCCGTCAGATGAGCCTTCTGCCTCAGAATGGCAGTGGGAGCCTCTGAGGACACATCTGTTACAGTTATACCATACCAATTTGAACCAGAGTCGGACCCGGAACAAGATGACAGCCCCGAAGAAGTTCAACAATTAAGGCTCGAACAGGGGTGCATTTCCCGTACAACGATGCAACTCGCTGGTTTAACTACCATAGTACGATGCATCTTTAAAGAAATCAATTAGCTAGTCAATACTGTTTCCCGAAACAATGGTACCCGTGTCGCAGATCCATGGTTTAAACCACATTGGTTGAGCTGTCGTTATGACTTTCTTCTTCTTCTTTGATCTAATGGCGGACTGGTGCTATGAGCACATATCGCCACCTGCTGTAAATTTGTTTTTTTTTTCTCTTTTCGACTGCACTTTATTAGTGACGATGTGGAGTAATTACGTTAACCACTCAACATTCATTCTTTGCCCAATAAAATATATACAACAACACAATGTTATCTTCTCTGATCCCAAAATCTATAACTATTAATTTCACAATTTCATATTTATTCATCAGCACAATTAAAATGAAATTAAATGATGGGTTTTAAAAACACTGTGATTGTTATATTATTGTGGACACCTGTTGCATATTTTGCTTAAGATCATTAGCCTAACTATTTAAGTCCCCTTGCCATACAGCTATGTGTTTGTATGACCTGTCTAAAAATGACACGAAAACCACAACTTTCGAAAAATGAAGTCACAGTTCTTTTAGAGGAGGTGGAGAATAATAAAATCCAGCTATTTTCAAAGCTGAAAAATTGTGTTACAAATGCTGATAAAAAAAAATCCTGGGCAGAAATCACCAAAAAAATAAATGCTGTTGGCTATAGTTCTGAGCGAAGCCCAGAAAAAGTAAGAAAAACGTGGACAGACTTCGCAAGTGTGACAAAACGGAGGGCTGCAGCACGTCCACAAAGAAGACAGGTGGGGATATCAACTCTGTTCCTCCTCTGACTGCAGAGGAAGAGAAAGTTTTGGCCATCCTAGGGCCTGAGGCATTGAAAGGGATCCCTCGAGGCATAGATGCATGTGGGTCAACCAGGCCTTTGAATTCAAAGTTGAGCCCAACATCAGACACCCTCCACCCTGGAACATCAGGCCCTCTCCACCCTGGAACATCAGACCCCCTCCACCCTGGAACATCAGGCCCCCTCCACCCTGGAACATCAGGCCCCCTCCACCCTGGAACATCAGGCCCCCTTCAACCTGGAACATCAGGCCCCCTCCACCCTGGAACATCAGGCCCACCCTGGAACATCAGGCCCCCTCCACCCTGGAACATCAGGCCCCCTCCACCCTGGAACATCAGGTTCCCTTCAACCTGGAACATCAGGCCCTCTCCACCCTGGAACATCAGGCCCCCTCCACCCTGGAACATCAGGCCCCCTTCAACCTGGAACATCAGGCCCTCTCCACCCTGGAACATCAGGCCCCCTCCACCCTGGAACATCAGGCCCACCCTGGAACATCAGGCCCCCTCCACCCCGGAACATCAGGCCCCCTACACCCCGGAACATCAGGCCCTCTCCACCCTGGAACATCAGGCCCCCTCCACCCCGGAACATCAGGCCCTCTCCTCCCCGGAACATCAGGCCCTCTCCACCCTGGAACATCAGGCCCCCTCCACCCTGGAACATCAGGCCCCCTCCACCCCGGAACATCAGGCCCCCTCCACCCTGGAACATCAGGCCCCCTCCACCCCGGAACATCAGGCCCCCTCCACCCCGGAACATCAGGCCCCCTCCACCCTGGAACATCAGGCCCTCTCCACCCTGGAACATCAGGCCCCATCCACCCTGGAACATCAGGCCCCATCCACCCTGGAACATCAGGCCCCCTCCACCCCTCAACATCAGGCCCCCTCCACCCCGGAACATCAGGCCCCCTCCACCCCGGAACATCAGGCCCCCTCCACCCTGGAACATCAGGCCCTCTCCACCCTGGAACATCAGGCCCCATCCACCCTGGAACATCAGGCCCCATCCACCCTGGAACATCAGGCCCCATCCACCCTGGAACATCAGGCCCCATCCACCCTGGAACATCAGGCCCTCTCCACCCTGGAACATCAGGCCCCCTCCACCCTGGAACATCAGGCCCTCTCCACCCTGGAACATCAGGCCCCATCCACCCTGGAACATCAGGCCCCATCCACCCTGGAACATCAGGCCCCATCCACCCTGGAACATCAGGCCTTCTCGACCCTGGAACATCAGGCCCCCTCCACCCTGGAACATCAGGCCCTCTCCACCCTGGAACATAAGGCTCCCTCCACCCCTCTCCACCCTGGAACATCAGGCCCCCTCGACCCTGGAACATCAGGCCCCCTCCAGCCTGGAACATCAGGCCCTCTCCACCCTGGAACATCAGGCCCTCTCCACCCTGGAACATCAGGCCCCATCCACCCTGGAACATCAGGCCCCATCCACCCTGGAACATCAGGCCCCATCCACCCTGGAACATCAGGCCTTCTCGACCCTGGAACATCAGGCCCCCTCCACCCTGGAACATCAGGCCCTCTCCACCCTGGAACATAAGGCTCCCTCCACCCCTCTCCACCCTGGAACATCAGGCCCCCTCGACCCTGGAACATCAGGCCCCCTCCAGCCTGGAACATCAGGCCCCCTCCAGCCTGGAACATCAGGCCCTCTCCACCCTGGAACATCAGGCCCCCTCGACCCTGGAACATCAGGCCCCCTCGACCCTGGAACATCAGGCCCCCTCCACCCTGGAACATCAGAACCCCTTCAACCTGCCCCTGTAACATCAGCAGTGAGTCCTGGTCTTGGGCTATTGCTCCCTTCTCCTGACTCCCCTCAGTCTGAGGCCTCCTCATGTTCTGGACAACGTCGTTCTGGTATTCTAGAAAACCAGCCATTAATCTCGGACCAAAGGAGAAACAGAGGATGTTGTGGCTGCAGTGAGAAGCTGCTTCAGTCAGAGAAGAAGAAATTATCTGAACTCCAAGGAATTTTGTTTTTGTTTTATTGAAAGGATCCCCATTAGCTACAGCAATGCTGCAGCTATTCTTCCTGGGGTCCTAAAAAAGTATGTACATTAAAAGAAAATACACAAACACATAATACAAATACATATACAATATGAACACATATCGACATACATATGTACCCCCATACAGGTATAAAAATACACACAAATATAAAACCATATTATACACTTACACCTATAAACCTACCTACACGCATACATAATCGCACACATATCTAAATAAATATAAACATTCAGTTATAATATTTTGACAAATGTTGTTTTACATATAATTTGAATTTATTGGCATCATTAGTAAGCAGGATATGTTTTGGCAAATAATTCCATTCTTTCATACCTCTAAACACAACAGTATTTTTTATGGCATTTGTTCTTACTATGGGTAAAGTAAAATTACCCTTAGTTGCATGCCTAGTACTATACTGGTGATTTTCTACACTGAAAGAAAGATGCTTGAACAAGACAGAAGGAAATTTTGAATTAGAAATATTTCTTATAAAAATCAACAATGAATACAACAATCTATCTTCAACCAATAACCAATTAAGATCCTTGTGCATTAATATTATATTTCTCCTATAGCTGCACCTAAGTGCTACACGAGCGGCTCTATTCTGTATAAGTTGTAATCTATTCATATATTCCCCAGTGGCATTTGACCAAACTGCTGGGCAATAGTCGAGATATGTCAATATTAGTGCTTTCATCACATAATTCCTAATATTCGAAGTTAAGAAATTTGCATGTCTTCTCATAATGGATATACCTCTTCCCATTTTTGCAATAATATTACTAATATGTTTTTTCCATGATAATCTAGAGTCAACTATTACGCCCAGCAGTCTAGTCTCATGCACCTGTTCAATAACTGTGTTGTTAATCTTAATATTAATTACAGGATTCTTATTAATATTATAATTTGAACCTAAAATCATGCAGTTAGTTTTTACAATATTTAATGCCAATTTATTTAATTCGACCCAATCTACTACATATTGTAATTCTTTATTTAAAACCGTTTGTAATTCCATTTGTGTACTTGCTGATGTATATATAGTTGAATCGTCAGCGTACATAACAATGTTAGCCTTCCGTAAAATATATGGCAAATCATTCGTAAAAATATTAAATAATAATGGACCCAGACAACTACCTTGGGGTACTCCACATGTAATATTTCTGATACCTGAGAGACTGCCATTAAAAAACACTGTCTGTGTTCTATTTGACAAGTAACTGTACATCCACGTGATTGCAGATTTCTCAAAACCATAACAAGATAATTTTGTTAATAGCAGGTCGTGATCTATGATGTCAAAAGCAGCAGAAAAATCTAAAAATACAACACCTGTAATATTTCTCTTTTCAGTCTCTCTAAGCCAGTCATCTGACATGTGAGTCAGTGCAGTGGCAGTGGAGTGACTTTTTCTGTATGCATGTTGAAAATCTGTTAATAAATCATTAGTATAAAAATAATTATTAATTTGATCGTGTACTATAGACTCATGTATTTTAGATAACACAGGTAATATACTTATCGGGCGACTGTTGGATCCAGAGAAAGACAGTTTTTTATCTTTTGGCAGAGGAACTATTTTAGCCTGCTTCCATGCCTGTGGGCAGGTACAGCAGCTAAAACTAAGGTTAATAATATGAGTTAAAGCAGGGGCAATAAAGTCAGCAGCTAGTTTCAGAAGCCTGCTGTCAAGACCATCGACACCTGGTGGTTTATTTTTGCAGGTTTTTAAAAGATACTTTACTTGATCTATATTTACCCTTTGTAATTCAAACCTTAAGTTTTTATTTTTCATCAATTTATTTCTTATTAATAAATGAGATATATCATTACTTAGAGTAGGCATATTTTCTCTTAGTTTATCTACTTTTTTTATAAAATAATCATTAAGATGGTTTGCAATATCTGTAGGCTTAGTTATAAACTTATCCCCTGTTTCCAAAAAAGATGGATTTACTTTATTTTTCTTACCAGACAATTGATTTAGAACATTCCATAACTTTCTATTATCATTACCTATGTTTTTAACATGATTCTCAAAATAGATTTTCTTCTTTTTTTTATTAAGTTTAGCAACAGAATTTCTCATTTTGCGATATAGGTCCCAATCACATTTATTTCCTGTATTAACTGCTGTTCTTTTCATTTGACATCTTATTTGCATAGACTTTTTCAATTCATCATCCAACCAAGGTGTGACTTTGTTTCTAACAGTAAACTTCTTTAAAGGAATCAGGAGAGAACTGAGAGCCCTGAAGGAGCAGCAAGGCCAACATCATCAGGAGGTTATGGCTTATAGGAGGGCTAAATAAGCTAGCAAGCCCTTTTTAACCATGTTTCTACCAACCGATAGTAAGTGAAAATTGTGTTATTTACTCTTTATGGAAAGTCAAATTATGTGTGGCTGACAGCCATGTCCTCTTTTTTTCAGATCCACATATGTAACCCTCTTTTTTTTTCTTCTTTTTTTTTTTGGCTACATTGTTGGCCATCATGCCTCCCAAAATCCAACCCCACGTCCTTGTCGTGGAAGGTGGAAACAGACTGGTTCTGGCAAATGGAGCTCTGGTGAAGCGGTGCAATATATTAATGTTGTACCTTATTACTATAGCAAATCAAAGATGGTAATAATTAATTGTAGTAATTAAATTAATTTAGAATGATTATTAGCTAAGGTGTTTCTATTAACTCTGGTGCATCAAAAGAAGGTGTTCTAATGCCTCTCCTTGTCACGATTAGCCATGCACTCCTGGGGTTACATGGACTTCATTTCCCATCATACACCTCCCTGGACTGATTACACCAAACACCTGCACTGTACTGATTGCACACACACCTGCACTTCATTTACACACTCATAAAGGCCATTTCCACACACCACTTCTCTGCGAAGTATTGCATTACCCCGGTTTTCTCTCGTCCTGATCTCCGTTCTTGTCTGCCTGTTTCCTGTATTACTTACCTCTGCCTGCATGGATACCGACTCCCGTCTGCTCGTCGCCTGCCTCGACCATCGCCTGCTCACTATCCCTGGATTTCCTCTGATACTGCTGTTTGCATGTGATATTGATCTTTGCCTGTTCGACTCTGCTTCTTAATAAACATGTTGCATTTGGATTCCCCAGACTCACGTGATTCATAACACTCCTAAACAGTGTGTGTTTCAAGTGCTCAACAATGGCAGCTTTACAAAGATTCTTACAGCTGGAACACAACTGAAAAGTCAATCAGTTTATATAAATGCCCACATAAGAACAAATTTTACCCCTCTTGACTCACTATCTGATGATGCAATTTTAAGAAAATTCCATCTTCCAAGGACCAAGATTATTGAATTATTTCAGATAGTGCAACCACACCTTCAGAGGGCAACAAGAAGAAACTATGCCTTAAGTCCAGAGGTTCAGTTGTTGGCTTCACTGCGTTTTTATGCTGTTGGAAGTTTTATGGAGGTGGTGGGTGATGGCCTGGGGCTCAGCAAGTCTTCAGTCAGCAAAACTGTGACAAGAGTAACACCTTTGCTGTTACAGCTGATGAAGAGCATCCTGGTTTTCCCCAAAACTCCTGAGGAAATACAGCTGGCCAATCAACAATTCTATGATATTGACAACATCCCCAGAGTTATTGGCATCATTGATGGCACCCTAAGCCCAGTATTAAGCCCTAAGGTAAGCCCTTGTATATTTGCAGGAAGGGCTATCCAGCCATTAATGTTCAAGTAGTGTGTGATCACCAGGGAATGTTCACTGACATTGTGGCAAAATGGCCTGTAAGCACACATTACTCTTTTGCATGGGCCAATTCTGCAATTTTCCAGATGGCTGAAGAAGGTGGCTTTAGTGATAGCTGGCTCCTGGGAGACAGTGGATATCCTCTTCACCCCTACCTCTTGACACCTGTGCAGCATCCAGCCACCATTGTAGAGAAAAGGTTTAATCAGGCCCATGGAAGGACACGCTCAATAGTGGAGAGGACTATAAGACTGTGGAAACAACGTGTTCGCTGCATCAGCAAGTCCAGTGGTGGCCTAAAGCTAAACCCCACCAAATTCTGTTGTGTTATTGTGGTTACTGCAATTCTCCACAACATTGCAGTCAGTGAAAATGTCCAGCTTCCTGAGGAGAAAGTTGGTGCCGTTGGAGCCGATGGTGAGGAAGATGTTGATTCTGGTGATGACGATCCTTTGAACCCACATCAAGGCAGAATGCATCCTGCAGGAGCAGAAGTCAAAGAACTTTTAATTCAGAATATGTTTGGATTGTAGGCTAATATTTTACAGTTTGGATACTGTGTTTTCTATGATTTATTTAGTTTAATCAGACATAACTTGTGTTAATAAATAATGCTGTTTATTTGCCTATATGTTTCCCCCCAGCAGACTTCATTAAAAAAGTTTTGCAAACAATAAATATGTATTTGTTTCTTATAACGCCATGAGAATAATATATTATACTACACAAAACTGCTTATTTATCAAACATTTTCTTCATTGATTGACTAAACATAAAACATACTGTGGTTTGAGTGTGTGATATTTTAAATAGCCTATGCTAATGTAGGCCTAAATACGTTTCCTTAGCGCTAAGCAATTCATATGTTACGTAGGCCTATATGTGTGAGGCTACAGATACAATTTAATATTTAAGGGTAAAAACCAAAAACATTTTTTTTAAATATTGTTAAATGACAATTTATCTTTGGGAATTTAACAAAGTTACTCACTTACACATTCACCATTTCTTCGCACAAACGAAACCAAGGGTGCGTCCCAACCTTTCGGAGGGCACTTCGAAGGGAGAATAATTGCGATCATCACGCTATTATATCATTTCAAATAATTTGTAATAAATAAAGCAAACTGTGTAAAACCTGAGCACCTTGACTTTAAGTCATCCAAATCACTTAAAGTGGATGGTGAAAGCTTCGAAAGAAATAGGCTATAGGGTCGATAGGTCTGAATAGAACACATCCCAGCTGCTGCGAAGTCAATGACGTCGACACAACAAACTATCAAGGAACCATGCAAACTAACCACAGGTCAAGTTTGCGATGCAGTTTGCAAATGTTCGTTTGAACGATGGTTTCGGGAAACACCAGAACATTGGACTATGTTAGTAACGACGGAACTTGCGACCATAGTTGGCTAACGATGCTTTCGGGAAACGCACCCCAGGATGGTACTGAATGGTTGGTTGAAGTAATGTCACTTTGATCTATTTTTGTAACTTATGTACTGGAAGGGTAACTAAGAGTAGTGAGACACAGACGCTATGTATTTACTGATCTATAGGTTAGTAATAACACATTAACTATAACGCATTTTTCATTATAAACTTGGGATTATGAATTATAATGAGAACGTCGTAATGTTACATAGAAAACATGCCGTAATATGCCCTGAGTGTAAACATTAGCCGGATTATTAAGAACACCTGTTCCTCATTAATGCAATTATCTAATCAACCAATCACATGGAAGTTGCTTCAATGTTTTAGGGGTGTGGTCCTGGTCAAAACAATCTCCTGAACTCCAAACCGAATGTCAGAATGGGAAAGAAAGGTGATTTAAGCAATTTTGAATGTGGCATGGTTGTTGGTGCCAGGCGGGCTTGTCTGAGTATTTCACAATCTGCTCATTTACTGGAATTTTCACACACAATCATTTCTAGGGTTTACAAAGAATGGTGTGAAAAGGGAAGAACATCCAGTATGCGGCAGTCCTGTGGGCGAAAATGCCTTGTTGATGCTAGAGGTCAGAGGAGAATAGGCCGACTGATTCAAGCTGATAGAAGAGCAACTTTGACTGAAATAACCACTCGTTACAACCGAGGTATGCAGCAAAGCATTTGTGAAGCCACAACACACACAACCTTGAGGCGGATGGGCTACAACAGCAGAAGACCCCACTGGGTACCACTCATCTCCACTACAAATAGGAAAAAGAGGCTACAATTTGCAAGAGCTCACCAAAATTGGACAGTTGAAGACTGGAAAAATGTTGCCTGGTCTGATGAGTCTCGATTTCTGTTGAGACATTCAGATGGTAGAGTCAGAATTTGGCATAAACAGAATGAGAACATGGATCCATCATGCCTTGTTACCACTGTGCAGGCTGGTGGTGGTGGTGTAATGGTGTAGGGGATGTTTTCTTGGCACACTTTAGGCCCCTTAGTGCCAATTGGGCATCGTTTAAATGCCACGGTCTACCTGAGCATTGTTTCTGACCATGTCCACCCCTTCATGGCCACTATGTACCCATCATCTGATGGTCACTTCTAGCAGGATAATGCACCGTCATAAAGCTTGAATCATTTCAAACTGGTTTCTTGAACATGTCAATGAGTTGACTGTACTAAAATGGCCCCCACAGTCACCAGATCTCAACCCAATAGAGCATCTTTGGGATGTGATGGAACGGGAGCTTCATGCCCTGGATGTGCATCCCACAAATCTCCATCAACTGCAAGATGCTATCCTATCAATATGGGCCAACTTTTTTAAAGAATGCTTTCAGCACCTTGTTGAATCAATGCCACGTAGACTTTTTACTCATGTATATTAGATTTTGATATCAACTATTATGCATTATGCTGTCCTACTGAGTTTAGCTCATAGAATGTTTTTTCATGTAAAAATAGTTTCATGTAAAAATAGTTTGATTGTTGAGTACTGTATGTGAGTTAATTTCCTTTAGGCTATTCTTCCCTCTTTCTGAGAACAACTCAGTGACTGGCAGCCCACGCCTGATCTTGTAGTTGTGGTAACACTTTAGAATACGGTTCCTTCGTTAATTAATAACTACACAAGAACCAATGAATAACACAATATTAACAATCTAGTAACTATTATTAATTAACAAGAAACTCTGATTAATGAACTAGTAAGTAATAGCGCACAGACGAAAGTGGTAGTTCACTATGAACTAATCAAAATCTACTATTTTTTATGCTTCCCAGAGAACTACTGAAAAAGTTTATTAACAATCTAGTAACTATTATTAACTAAAAAGAAACACTGATTAATGAATTAGTAAGTTACAGCACACAGATGAAAGTGGTACTCCACTATTAACTGATCAATAACTACTATTATTTCACATACTATATTCACTACATTCTCCATAGTCTGTGGCAATGAACGAAAGGGGCGGGCTTTCAACCATGGCAAACAACATGTTTATATACTGTAGAGGAGCAATTTACTGGTTGTGATGTTTTACACATATCATAAACATCACTCTGACTTCACAAAATACATTATTAAAATTATTATAAAAATGAATAAAGAAAAGTAATACTAAAAAATAACATTAAACAGTAACATTTTATTCTTCACAGATCATGGATAATGTACTGATGAGAGATATGGGATGAGCTATATTTTGCTTAGAGGTGTGTGTGCAATGTAACATGTTCAATGTTCCACTGATGATGATACTTCAGTTCAGTGGTGTAGGCAGAAATTGTATTTTGGGCGGGCCAGTGAAAATGTGAGTGGGCCTATAGTTTTTCCTAGAAAAAAAATGACTTGAATAATAATTAAATCTTAGAGAGTAGAAAAATTAATAGACAAACAGACAGTTAAAGGATTAGTTCACCCAAAAATGAAAATTAAGTCATTAATTACTCACCCCCATGCTGTTCCAACCCCGTAAGACCTTCGTTCATCTTCGGAACACAAATAAAGATATTTTTGATTTAATCTGAGAGCTGGATCACTCTTCCATTGGCTTCCTAAGGGACTGGCTCTTGACGGCCCATAAAGTCATTAAAGAAAAGGTTTAAATATTCCATGTGCCTACAGCGGCTCAATTATAAGTTTATCAAGCGACGAGACTACTTTTTGTGCGAAAAAAACATAAATAACGACTTTATTTGACTATTCCATTACTTCCTTATGGGCGCATGCGCGAGAACTGAGACGAGGACGATCTCCTTCGACTACTTCTTGTTACCGGCTGCTCACCGCTTAGGAGTTTTACCGCCCCCTACCGTATAAGATGATAATAAGGCACACTGTCGTTTTTTGAGAAGATTAAAGGCTTTTAAGTACACCTTGTAGTGCGGAAATTACGCTAATTGAAAAGCGTATGCACAGCGCGCATCTTCCTCTGCTTGTAAACAGAAAGTTTTGCACTTCCAGCTATATCAGCACATCATCTTATACGGTAGGGGGCGGTAAAACTCCTAAGCGGTGAGCAGCCGGTAACAAGAAGTAGTCGAAGGAGATCGTCCTCGTCTCAGTTCTCGCGCATGCGCCCATAAGGAAGTAATGGAATAGTCAAATAAAGTCGTTATTTATGTTTTTTTCGCACAAAAAGTAGTCTCGTCGCTTGATAAACTTATAATTGAGCCGCTGTAGGCACATGGAATATTTAAACCTTTTCTTTAATGACTTTATGGGCCGTCAAGAGCCAGTCCCTTAGGAAGCCAATGGAAGAGTGATCCAGCTCTCAGATTAAATCAAAAATATCTTTATTTGTGTTCCGAAGATGAACGAAGGTCTTACGGGGTTGGAACAGCATGGGGGTGAGTAATTAATGACTTAATTTTCATTTTTGGGTGAACTAACCCTTTAACTTCAACCTTTATTTTGCAATATTCGGCAAATCATCATGTTCAACCCACAGAGCTCAATAAAGGCTGGACAAACCAGTATAGACAATAACCTGTCTATTTTATTCAGGCTAGTCAGCAGTGCAAAGACAGTTCACCCGAAAATAAAGTAAGCTAAAATAATAATATTATCATTATTATTATCGCGTCAGGCTGACCGGGAGAGAGAGAGCAAGAAGCGGCCGCCGCCAGACCCTGACTAGCCTTCTTGTGGGTTAATGAGTCTGAAGAACTGGGCTGTGTGTGTCTGTTTGTGCAATACAGTGCAATAGCCTTATTAGAAATTGTGCATTTTTTACTTCTTTAACACACTAATACACATACTAAGTGAACATGCATGCTCAACGTTTCGCAGGGCCAAGACCTCATAAAGGAGAATAAACCATACATAAAACTGTGTCAGTTAGTGGAGAGATGGTGTACTCTCTTTCCACAGCATTAACATTTCCATTTGCATCATTAAAACATGAAATAATCCAGTCCTGCTTCTTTAATCTCCTAAATCTGATCTTTTTCACTCTCTGTCGCTTTCACTGCATAAATCATCAGACTCTAGTCAGGATCACTTTAAAATCTCTCAGCACTGCTGTGGGTATCATTTCAGTCGTCACTCTTTTTTTCCTCCTGATTTCTCTCACTCTACATCAGTCACACACTCTCAAGAATAGCATTAAAATTGCTCATATTAAGGACTCAAGGTCTGAACAAACTTCTAACCCTGAGTGTGCAACTCATCCTTGCACTATTAAAATTATACCTCAAATCATGTGTTTCCACCCCTATAGCTAACCCTCAGTGCAGTGTGAAGAATGTACACATTTGCCACCAAACAAAAACACTAAATAGTTATGAATTGTCATGAGGTGCATCAGCAAGAGAGTCGAACCTGTGTGACCTAGTAACACCTCTTTCTGTGTTATTTATTTCCTTAGGTGAAATTCCCAAGGTGGCATAGTTGAATTTTCTACAAGTCAAATGCTGCGTTCAAGTCCTCCTGGGAGTTCGTACGTACGAGGTGGGAAGTCGTGTTTACGACGTGAGGTGCGTTCAAGTCAGTTTCGTCGGAGCAAAATGGCAGTTTACCTACTTTTAATTAATTATAGGAAAATACAGCAAGGTTTGTTAACTCTGCTAATAAAAAAATGAAGAACAAAGAATGCGCGTCAGGTGTGTTTTTCTTTTCATGTTTTTTATTAGCTTATGAAGCCAATGCCAACTCTATCATTAGGTATAATATGTATATTACAATGATATCATATTTTGTGCAGAGAGCTTGCTTTATAAATGAAAAAGCCTTACAATGTCAGAAATGTAAACATTGAAATTCAATTAAAATTTACCGTCAACAGACGTTGAATGAACGTTTCTCACTGACACGCCCCCCAACTCGTACAGATCAGAGCTTAAAGAAAATCCCGAGCTCTCCACTGGTATTTACGACATTGTGGTGGCGTTGAAGTGCGTTCAACTCGTAATTATGATCTATACGAGATGACTTGAACACAGCAAACCTTGGGCTTGTGTTTTAAACCTGTACCACTTCGTCACATGGTGTAAATGGAAATCTCATAGGAATCAAATCATTGATGCGTGTGGATATACATATGAATTTTCTTGTATATAAACAAGAACTGAATTAACAAACAGGTTTGGGCAGAACTCTTTATTGATGAGTATAATTTGAAGTAATAGATTTGATCCGTCCTTCATATATTTGTATAGCTCTTTTTGTTTGAGAGATAGAGAATCACTTATAAAAGTCTTGTGGATTTGGCCACAGGTTCTCATTATAAAAGTCAGCATAAATACAGTTATATCAAACTGAAATCATGATTTGGAAAAGTTGGGCATGCAATCATAGAAACAGTGACTGATAAAGAACTATCACATAGAATATAGAAAGTTTTATGATCTAAACATGGAATATTGTTTGTCAGTTACCATAAAACTATGCATTAAAGGTTCTCTGAGCGATCCTGGGTGTTGACGTTCGGAATATTTTCAAACAAATCGGAGGCTAGCTAGACCCTCCCTCCTCCGCATCTCATCTCCTCCCCCTCCCTTCCGTCCTTCCTGAAATAATTGTGAACGTGCATTTCTAGCTAATTATATCCTTGTGTGGGTTTGGCGAACATAACAAACGTCAATTTAGAAGAAAAAAAAACTATTTAACGTTACCCACCTGTCCAGCAAAAACAGAGCAACCTGAATGTCGGACTGGAAGCCCTTCTGCCGCCGGAGTTCTCGCCATCGTTCAAAAGCTTTGCTACCAATGTAAATTCGGTACTTCGCGCGTTCTTTATCCGACTCCTTCTTCTTTTTAATTTGTTCCTCAGAACGACGTCTCTTTGGTCGTGTGTCGGCCATTTTTCAAACTTCCCTCTGATGCTTCGCTGCTCTCCTTCACACACACACCCCCTTCATGTGCACGCGCACTAACCCCCCAGACCCACCCTCAAATACTTCTTGCCAGTGATTGGCTGGAACACTGTTTGTTAGGTTTCGTGGTCCGGGTGAGACATGATTGTTTTTGTTGCCGTTTTTGGAGCCTGTGGTGTCTACAGAGACCGCGTTTTTTTACAGTGTGTTTAGGGGACAGGCAGCTAGCCGATAGTGAGGAGACGTTTGATGTATGTGACAAAAAATGTTTTGGCCCCACATCGCTTAGAGAACCTTTAAAGGGGTCATATAATGCCATTTTTGTACAAGTTAACATGAATGTTTAGGGTCTAAATGAAAACTTTGTAATGTACTTTTATTACAAATTACGATTAGTATTTTAAGAAAACACAAATTTTACCTGGTCAAAATCAGCACTGTTTTCAGTACACTGTTTCAGTGCATATGCCTTTAAATAATAAACCCCGCCCCTCTGTTCTGCGGGCGTTTTGACACAGCACACATGGGCTGCTTTCCAGTCCACTTTTAGACACGCACTTGCGAACTTCCCTAAGCACTTCCCCTCGGGGGAATCCCTGCCGCCATTTTGAAGTGCGTTGTGCGTTCCACTTCGTGAAGTGAACGAGGGAAGTTTATATGGACAGACACTTGTTCCCTCGATTTAGACCGAGGGAGCGAGTCTACTTCATATGTACACTTCAGGCATCTATATCCCTCAATGCAGTACGATTGTGACGTAACCACAGATCGTCTAATCACCACCACAACAAACACTCTATGATAGATTAATTATAATTTATTTATTGATTTTAAAATAACCCAAACACACCTATATACATGTGGATGCTGCATTAAACAGTAAATAATAAACTCATTGGTTTCCGCCAGTAGTGGGCACTCGTGCAACGTAAGCAATGACGTAAATCCGAGTGAACGAGACGGAGGGAAGTTAGCGAGTGAAGGGTATGACAATTTTGGACAAGAACGCAACAATGGAGTGTTGCCTTCACAACAGTTGAGGGATATTTTGGGGAGAGAATGGCAGCGGGAGTCTCTGAGGACACATCTGTGCAATCGTTTTAGTTTGAACCGGAGTCGAACAAGATGACGGCCGCAAAGAAGTTAGACAATTAATGATCGAACAGGACGTTTCTGAATGGTTGGTTAACGTAATGTCACTTTGATCTATCTTTGTATGCACTGGCAGGGTAGAGTAGTGAGATACGAACGCTGTGTGTTTACTGATGTAACAGTTATGCGTTAGTTCATTGACAGATTGACGTTACAACTAATGGTCATGATTTGCAAAGATTAATATAAAAGTTAAGTAAAACTTTACACTCCGTTCTTTTGGAGGTGGAGAGGGAACATCTGCAGTTAGGTTTATGAAGGTTAGAAAATGTGATGTAATGTAATGGGTATAGAATCCCTACAGATTTACAGTTTTACAGCAACATTAATTTACCAGTAAGTAAAGCTTTTCCAAGCAAATAAAGACATATTACCCAAATAAATGGATGTACATTTAATTGTGATGTGTTAAGATCTTTGCACAGTAGTGTACATATGGGAATATACTGTATGAGCTGGTAAAGACAGCTCTTTGACTTATGAAATACTGTCAATATGCTGTTTAGAGAGAGACACAGCAGGAGTAGAGACCACACTGTCTGATGGAGCTTTTAAAACCACAATTAGGCCATTAATCCAATTGCAGCAGGACTCTTGCATTAATGGATTTTTAAACATAGCCAATTTACACCCGTTTGTCCCTGGCTAACTGCTGACTGCATCAATAATGCATCAAAGTGACATAAACACACCCATCGACAGAAGATGTGTCAGTTCTCAGAATTAACTCTTTTTAAACTGCAAATTATACTGAACATATTCCTGATCAAATATGATTAATCATAGACTGACAATTATCATTCACACAACTTCTCTGAGACATGTAAATTCAACAAATCATGCTAGTTCTAGCCACTCCTATCCTATGCTTGCAGGATTTAATCGAGAGGATTCTCGTACAGGGAGGATTCTTGTAACTTAAAAGCGTTTTTTACAAATTTAGATGGACCGACACAAACAAACAACAACAAAAGTGTGTAGCCAATCAGCATTAGGGGGTGTATGACGGTAGAGGAGAGAGAACGAGCAAGAGGGAGATTTGCAGAAATAGAGATAAGACACAATACAAAATAGAAAAGCTCAGAAGAATATCACTGGAAAATTAAGGGTTATGACTGGGCAAGAGCGTTAGGACCCGCGTTAATATTAGAAAAGCTTGCCAGCGCTGGAGAGAGTTAAGCAGGAAGGCCTGGAAACAGAAACGGACGCTGCTTTGATTCGGCTCCACTCATGAGTAACACTGGGTTGGAGTGTCATTTACCCCTTTTCCACCAAAAAAAAGAACTGGTTTGGAACTGGTGCTGGTTCAAAGTTGGTTCGAAGTTGGTTCAACTTGCGAACCGCTTCAGAACCTGTTTGTTTTTCCACTGACTAGAGCGACCAGGGACGTCACTGTGTACGTCGCTAGAAACGCTTGCAAGTAACATTACTTTGGGATTATCTCTAACTCGTGTACCAAGAAGGGTTTAAAATCAATTGAAATATGTAAGTCTTTTAAAACCACATTTATCAATTCAATATTAAGCCCAAAATAGTTTTTGATTCACCAATTTTGTACATAAAAATTTTGTACATATTTGTACATAAAATCGATCCGCCGCTCTTTCCTCGTAAAGATGTCGATCATAACTTTGTAAAACTCGAAACTCGAAGATAGAAAACCTGACGGTGGTGACGTCTGACGGTGGTGACAAAACCTACTCTTTCACATGATATGCATGAGTTGTTCACATTATAGCCATCTTGTTTCCCCTCTGTTGCTAGCTACTTCAGACCTCTTCTTAAAAAGTATACAATTATGTCATAATCTAATCTAATATTTTCTATACAAAAGAGACGGTGTTGACATGTTATGGTTGTGAGAGTAGCAGTGCCCAAATATATGAACAAGTTTAAGAGAAAATAGCAAAATTACGGGAGCTTGAGTGATCTTGAAGCATGCTGTAAAGCTGAAGGTTTGAAAATGGGGTATGGAGGAATGTAGTTGACCTTGTAGTTGCCTGATTTTATTGCTTTTTATAAATATCTGACGGTGGTGACGAATATGTGGGACACATTTTGAACAACCACAAAATAATAGTAAATATTGTTCAAAACTCACTGTTTGTAGTTTTTAATACATATTACAATGTACTCTTTTGTGTGGTAAATATATTATTCAATTCAATTATTCCTTTTTGTTTTTTTAATCAAGTTGAAATGATTATCTCCTATCCGAGGACAGCTGATTTTGTAGGCAATGGGCCAGCATATAATCATTAAAATAATAAAAATGAAAAATAAACCTATAAAAGAACCTTACATATGTGCAAAGGACCCCCTGATTATAAACTTGATTCTTTTCATTCATGAAAATGTTATTAATTTCCAACAGAATTAGCACTTTTTTTAGTGGGACATGTTTTTGCCAAAGTTTCAAGAATCAGTGAAATATATTTGCAATATTTGCAATATTTTTTTTTCAAAAATTACTCTCAGCTTTTAACCAGAGCTTTACTAAACCAGAGCTTAAAGGGATAGTTCACTATGAAATTAATTTTTGATATGTTTTAGCTTACCTCAAGGGCATCCAAGATGTAGGTGTCTTATCTTTTTTTCCACAGCATTTTCGAATTTTGACATTTTTTGGTCAAACCGGGGGTCCTCCCTCGGTTCACCTCAAAGAACACGCACAGAGAACTCAAAATTAAACATGATTTAATGACTCGTAAATGTAAGTACACACTGATGGCCTAAGACACGAAACGAGCGGTTTGTGTGAGAAAACGAACAGTATTCATATTGTTTTTACCTCTTGTTAACAGACGTCGAACTGATCTGAACCATCTCCAGACGTTACGCCAGAAGTGATCTCTTGTGCGTCTACGTCACGCATTGTTTACACAGAGATTTCGGAAGTTTTACCTTTCACTAAACATATTTAGATATATCGAAATCGTCTTCCATTGCGATTTCCCGTATATATCTAAATATGTTTAGTGAAAGGTAAAACTTCCGAGAAACTTTAGGCCATCAGTGTGTACTTACATTTACGAGTCATTAAATCATGTTTAATTTTGACTTCTTTGTGCATGCTCTTTGAGGTGGACCCCCTAAACCTGCATTATATGACTGACAGACAAGAACAGCTTGACCCAAAAATGTTAAAATTGAAAATACTGTGGAAACAAAGACACCTACATCTTGGATGCCCTTGAGGTAAGCTAAAACATATCAAAAATTAATTTCAAAGTGAATTATCCATTTAACTAAACCGTTTATAGTAAGCATTGCAGAAGCCATCTCTTGTCTCATCTGCTGTAACTGAGATAGGGAGTAGGAGGAAGCTTTGTGCAGTGTCAGGGTGTGGTGTGAGGGGACTCTTGAGACAGTGCATTGCTCATACATCATTTTCAACTCATGAACAACACTTGAGTCTGCAGGGACACTCCTGGACACCAGACGCAATGCAGTGATGGATATCCACCCAACCACAATAACACAGAGCCTGAATTTTCAAAGTTTTTAAGTTCTGCATTTGTAGAACCAAACGCACTTGGATACGAAAACATCAAACCTGACTTTTAGTGTCTGAATACACTGTGAATTGAACACACAAATTCGTTTTGTAGACTAATTTTATGTTGTTGGTTATGCGGATCTTCACAGACACGATCACTAGAACTGTTGATTATATGGACAAGAGCTGTGTGAAGATTCTTTAAAATTCTGAAAAAAAAAAAAGTCAGTCAAATGGTTTGAGTGAATTATTTGTTTAAATTAAAAATCTCTAATAAACTGCTTAATTTAAGTATGTTTTAATCAGCAACACCCTCTTAGTGTCAGGGAATACTAGACTCAGAGACAGTAAGTTATTTATTGAAATACTCGTAGCTCATGAAGAAAACCCATGATGATTCTTCCTCTCTTGCTGTTTAATGAAAAAGAAAGCCTACTGCAATTAAACATTATTGACAACAGCCATACAGTTCTTGTAAAATTTTAATAATTTTGATCTCCCCTTCTCTACACCTGAACAATATTCACTTTCAAAGTCCTAAATCGATTCAACGATGTTAATAATTTAATTATTCTTAAAGAGTAATGCACACAGCATAGAGGAGAATGACATTTAACTACTTTAAAATATTAATTACGTATTTTGAGCATAAACATGTAAAATAATTTACAATAAAAAAAAGACAATAAATACAGTATTGTTTAAAATATTTCATTCAAATAAATGTTTGTACAGTAGGTTACTGATCTTGAGCAATCAATGACACCCCATGGTGAAATAATCATTTGTTTAACAGCCACTGCTTTCTGGATCAACTTTTGGATTAAAACTTCATGTTCTGTTGAATTCGGAAAAGTCTTTACACAGTAATCATAAATCTCTTCTCCTGTCTTTGAAAATGTCACATTTTTTAAAATCTTTTTCCGGACACTCATTCTAGTCAACTCAATGACTTCAGTATATTAAAAATATACATACTGTAACAGAAAATAAATGAGTTGTTATAATTCAAAACGGAAGTGAGTCACAAAGCTTGGTCCAAGAAGTCCATTACATAAACAACATCTAAATCATACAAAATGATTACTATAAATAATAGCTAAAAGCTGCCCGGTCTATTGTCATTAAGTCATTAAAAGTTGCATTTTCAAAAGTGGAAACCACATGAAACGTTGTGTTGAGCTATTTTGATTACTTTTTGTTGTATTTGTTCATTGCAAACAGCCTGTAAATTGTATCAATAAACCGGATTTGCAATGGGTGTTGAATAATTTCGATTACAACTGGTGCTATGTTGTTCTGAGTGGTTAAAACACTTCGCTGTTGCTTTTCTTGTAAAATAAGAGCTATGGCCAAGGGTGAATGGTCTGTGGTGATTAACCCTGTGGCATTATAACACCAATTGCTTTTTAATGAGCTGATTATTCATAACAAGTTTTAGCATAAAACGATGCTGTCCTGAGGTATTAATGCACTGCCAACATCAGCTCTAGTATAACACCATTCACTTACAGTACATGGAACTGAACTGTTGATGAGCTAATTTACATATATGATTAGTCTATTATTGTTAATCAAAGCTTCTGATAAGCTAAGAGCAGATCAAGAAATGCAAAGTCATATGTTTTTATCATAAAAAGTGAAATATTTTAAAAGAAGACCTTGCTCATTTTAATGGTGCTTGCTTTTGCTAAATCCACCATCATGATACCTGGGTGTTGCTATGCTTTTGTAGGTTTGTTCTGGCTGGTTAATAGGGTTTACTAGTCCATGTTAAAAGAGCTCACCCTCAAATCTCGGTGACAGTCGATCTATGTGGGATGCGATTCACCTATTTTTTTTTTAGATACCTGAGGGTCTGTTTTACACAACACTGTTTTCAACTAAATACATAAAACTTTGTATGTGTTTAGGCCGTTCATTTTACACGACAACAGCATTTTGGGTGCCTGAAAATGCAAACTTTTAAAAATAAGATTTCAGGCTATGTTTACACGGAAACGATTCTGAAGAGAAAACGCAAAAGTGGCGTTGCGTTATCACTTTTTTTCTGGGTTTAGACGAGCGTTTTGGGTGGGAAATCCGTGTGCAAATGGTGACGCAAAAGTGTGTGAAATTCAATGTAGTATGCACTCCAGGCAGCTAGGTGGCAATGTGGCAATGACACACAGTTGACACATCCGTTTTTACCCTTTACACGGGAACGCAGCGGTGGAGCGGTTTTAAGATTTCAACTCTGGAGGGTGGTTTCACTTTTTTGTGTTTTAAGCCTCAAAAACGCCGTCGCCGTGTAAACGAAAGGCACGTCTAAAAAAAAAATAAAAAATGTAGTTGTACCCAGTGAGCGTTCTTGTGTAAACAGGGCATTATTCTGCGTTTAGACATGTGTTTTGGGTGGGAAATCCACGTGCATATGGTGACGCAAAAGTGTGTGAAATTCAATGTAGAATGCTCTCCAGGCAGCTAGGTGGCAATGTGGAGCACTGCCAACAACAACACCAAGTCCGCACGCCTGCATACAACCTTCACTGTCAAGAAGACTTTTGCGTTTTTTACCCTTTACACAGGAACGCGGCGGTGGAGCGTTTTTAAGATTTCCACTCCGGAGGGTGGTTTCACTTTTTTGCGTTTTTAAGCCCCAAAAACACTGTCGCCATCCAAACGAAAGGCAAATCCGATAAAATATTTTAAAGTTTTCACCGCGAGCGTTTTCATGTAAACAGGGCCTTATTCTGCGTTTAGACGATCGTTTTGGGTGGGAAATCCACGTGCATATGGTGACACAAAAGTGTGTGAAATTCAATGTAGAATGCTCTCCAGGCAGCTAGGTGGCAATGTGGAGCACTGCCAACAACAACACCAAGTCCGCACTCCCGTGTACAACCTTCACTATCAAGAAGACTTTTGCGTTTTTACCCTTTACACAGGAACGCGGCGGTGGAGCGTTTTAAAGATTTCCACTCCGGAGGGTGGTTTCACTTTTTTGCGTTTTTAAGCCCCAAAAACACTGTCGCCATCCAAACGAAAGGCAAATCCGATAAAATATTTTAACGTTTTCACCGCGAGCGTTTTCATGTAAACAGGGCCTTATTCTGCGTTTAAACGATCGTTTTGGGTGGGAAATCCACGTGCATATGGTGATGCAAAAGTGTGTGAAATTCAATGTAGTATGCACTCCAGGCAGCTAGGTGGCAATGTGGAGCACTGCCACACAACAACACCAAGTCCGCGCTCCTGTGTACAACCTTCACTATCAAGAAGACTTTTGCGTTTTTACCCTTTACACAGGAACGCGGCGGTGGAGCGTTTTAAAGATTTCCACTCCGGAGGGTGGTTTCACTTTTTTGCGTTTTTAAGCCCCAAAAACACTGTCGCCATCCAAACGAAAGGCGAATCCGATAAAATATTTTAACGTTTTCACCGCGAGCGTTTTCATGTAAACAGGGCCTTATTCTGCGTTTAAACGATCGTTTTGGGTGGGAAATCCACGTGCATATGGTGATGCAAAAGTGTGTGAAATTCAATGTAGTATGTACTCCAGGCAGCTAGGTGGCAATGTGGAGCACTGCCACACAACAACACCAAGTCCGCGCTCCTGTGTACAACCTTCACTGTCAAGAAGACTTTTGCGTTTTTACCCTTTACACAGGAACGTGGCGGTGGAGCGTTTTTAAGATTTCCACTCTGGAGGGTGGTTTCACTTTTTTGCATTTTTAAGCCCCAAAAACGCCGTCGCCGTGCAAACGAAAGGCACTCGTGTAAACAGGGCCTCAGTCCAAGTTTTGAAAATGGTCACTGTGTAAACAACAAAAATGTGATTATGTGAAAACGATGACGTCATGCACATGCATATTATATGTTCAGTCTGTAGTGCCTATGGCATTACCATCTAATGGTCTGGCAGCAGAATACAGCGTCTTTAGTCGTTTTCGCTGATCCGTGTGAAGGGGGATCGTTTCGACAATGGTGTCGTCTGTACATGGAAAGCTCAAAGGAAAAACTTCTGGTAACACTTTAGAATACGGTTCCTTCGTTAATGAATAACTACACGAGAACTAATGAGTAACACTATTAACAATCTAGTAACTATTATTAATTAACAAGAAACTCTGATTAACGAACTAGTAAGTAATAGCGCACAGACGAAAGTGGTAGTTCACTATTAAGTAATCCATAACTACTATTTTTTTAATACTTCCCAGAGAACTACTGAAAAAGTTTATTAATAATCTAGTAACTACTATTAACTAAAATAAACTCTTATTAACGAATTAGTAAGTAATAGCTCACAGATGAAAGTGTTACTAGAGATACTTCTGTGGGAATTACTAATTATTTGGATTCGTATTATAAAGTGAAGATCATTGGAACTAACTAGTAATTACTCAAGTGTTACTAAAGATATTTTCTAAAAGTACGCTAAAGTTCACCAAAAATCTCAAACGTTTGCACAAATCATGACTAGATCATGTAGTAACACTTGAGTCATTACTAGTTAGTTCCAATGATCTTCACTTTATAATACGGATCCAAATAATTAGTAATTCCCACAGAAGTATCTAGGAACACTTTCATCTGTGAGCTATTACTTACTAATTCGTTAATAAGAGTTTATTTTAGTTAATAGTAGTTACTAGATTATTAATAAACTTTTTCAGTAGTTCTCTGGGAAGTATTAAAAAAATAGTAGTTATTGATTACTTAATAGTGAACTACCACTTTCGTCTGTGCGCTATTACTTACTAGTTCGTTAATCAGAGTTTCTTGTTAGTTAATAATAGTTACTAGATTGTTAATATTGTGTTACTCATTAGTTCTTGTGTAGTTATTCATTAACGAAGGAACCGTATTCTAAAGTGTTACCAAACTTCTTTGTGTTAAGCATATCGGTGTCGTGAAAACCCTTCGAAAACCGACATCTCTCCTCAACAAGACTGTGATTAGGGATAATTCATATCAATGGCAAGTTGAGTTTGCTGAAATCAGTAAAACTAAACTTGAGTTATAGTAAGACATGTTTGATTTAGCGAGCCCCAGAGATTAATATACACCACAGTCAATGTATATGCCGGTAATAATTCAGCCAAACCTGTCTTTACCTGGCAGCCAAATGCAAAATGCATAACGTCTATCAATAGAGCGCTACAGAAGTTGCCGGAGGGCTGCAGTATTTTGCACACAGGTGAAAATCCTATAGATTTCTGCAGATTTAATTAGGAGCACATACCCAGCACAGCAACACACACGCAGATGTGATGAAGTTCAATCAGTCATGACTGCATGAGATTAACCAATCCCCATTTTATATATGCCTTATCTGCATTTATTGTGTTGAACAATGCAGTGTTAGTGTGTAGTGATTATGTAGTGCGTATTCCATTGAAACTGAAGGGACAAAGACCTAGAAAAAAGGTTGATACCTCATACTAGCTTGTGAACTCTCTGGGTATATACACTTCCTAATAATGATTAAAAATAAGACACATAAAAGGGCACACAAAGTCTATAAGACACACCAGGAAACAAAGATTAATAGACGAGGTAGCCTTCACACTGCATGACACACTAAAATATGCAAACCATATCCTTCCTCAAATTGAGCTGCTTTCATTACCACCTATATTTTTTCTTTATGAATCATCCTTTGTTTTCTATGAGCAAATGAACACGAAGGCCCTGTTTACATGAGAACGCTCGCGGGTGAAAACGTAAAAATATTTTATCGGATGTGCCTTTCGTTTACACGGGCGACAGCGTTTTTGAGCCTCAAAAACGCAAAAAAGTGAAACCACCCTCTAGAGTGGAAATCTTAAAAACGCTCAATGGCCGCGTTCCCGTGTAAAGGCCATTGCACACTGAGTCTGAAATTTGCATCCAAAATTTTTTTACGTTAAAAAAAAAAATCGACCTCACGTTATAACTTTCGTCCGTCATAAAATTAATCGGATCGGGTTCGATTTTCTGCGTTTTTCGCATCAAAAGCCAGCATTTTGAGAGGTCTTTTGACAATTCAGGGCCGTGGGGAGCTCGTCCTCACATCATTGCACAAATGCGCCGTGCTTTCAGTTTCGGTTTTCAATTCGATCAAGTGTTTATGTTCTCTTCTCTATATTGGATTATGAAATTAATAAACCTCCCCTTTCAATCAGATTGAAATTTAGGATCGAATAAGGTGTGATTGAGCAGCCTATTCGATAACTAATGTATTATTTGGGCACAATACACAATATATACACAATAACAGCCTAGCTGTTCTGTCTGCCCAGTGCTTCCAACGGGCCGCGCGTGGGTGTGGGTGTGTGTGTGTGTGTGTGTGTGTGTGTCCATACCTGGTCCATACCAGACACACTGCCAGTCTCCGTTCAGAATCGATTGGTTCACGGAAATTGGTGGTCTTGTTTTTAATATGTGGCTCCAGATTTGCTAGCAAAGCATCAAACTGTGACATTCTGAGGTAAATTTTGAATCGCTCAGGATAAATTCGCAACTCCTTGATAAGGTGGAACTCTCCTGTCTCGGCGCAATTTCAGGATTGGATGGACGTAATATTTTCTCTTTCTTCTCTTTTCAATAAGAGAGAGGGCAAAAATCATCCTCACTGCTTGACGAATCCATTTGGTATTTTTGCGTTTTTTCCCGCAAACGTTTAATAAATACGCAACGGACTCGGTGTGCAAGGTTTCTATAGACCCCTTCAATGTTTGTACACATTGGAATCCTCTGTTGGGTGCGCGCGCAGCATGGGGTCAGAAAAATGCCGCGGCTAATAGACCGGCATGATATTGTGTCAAGTTATGCACTGTCTTTGAGGTCTTCACGGGTTCAAAACTCATGCCCGACCCGAAAGAGACCCGTAATGTGCTACACCGAACCGACCCGGACCCGTCGTTCATTTCAAAAGTTGGACCCGGACCCGTGCAGACCCGAGAAATGACATTAACGTACTGCCCGGACCCGACCTGGACCCGTCTATTATTTGAAAACTGGACCCGAACCCGGCAGGAAGACACAAACCCGACTGGACCCGATTGTCACATATTATTTCACACGAGTTGCGAAAAATACTTTTTGTCTTACCTAATTTTAGTAGCCATCGTCTCACTTCTTTGTACGTTACTGACTGACCGACAAGAAAGTTCTATCCATGTTATTTCGTGTTCGCGTGTTATGTAAGGGTTAATGCCCGACGAGGTGTCCATTGTCAGGTTTTAATGGACGACGGCGAGGCGTAAACCGGCCGACGCGCAGCGGAGAACGGTTGCCTCCGCCGAAGTCCATTAAAACCTGACAATGGACACCTCGGAGGGCATTAACCCGCTTATACCATGATCACTTGCCAAATAAAACATTTTTAAAACATTAGTTTATATTTTAATTAGGCTAAATCTAGTTTTTACAAATAATAACTTGCCTTGCCTGACTGTTTATTTAGCAACCGGAGATATTTAGCCTATAGTCCGCTTAGCTCGTATCCCTTCAGGTTCACAAATGCATTTTTTTTTTCATGAAACACAAAGGTAGGAATAGTTTTTTTTTTTTTATTACACATAAAACAATTAATCAAACAACAATAAAAAACAATTAGCTCTGAGCTCCAGCGATTTGCGCTTAACGTTATAGAGGGCAATAAATTAATCAGATCAAGGGTCATTTGCCTCAGGCTCCTTAGGCTTGAAACGCTGTAACGTTCAGCCTTCTCCTGCCTTGGTTGTCTGGACAGCTGCGTAAAACTCCCGCAGGGTCTCATTCAGGGGTGCGTTTCCCGAAAGCATCGTTATCCAACTATGGTCGCAAGTTACGTCGTTACCAATAGAGTTCAATGGAGCAGCGCAGCAGCGGTGTAATTTCCTCCGTTTTATTTACATTTTTTCTTTCTTCAGCAGCATACCAGTCGTCAAAGTTGCCATATTCTCCATAAATGTTAAAAGAAATAGCACGAAGTCGCTCATTGTTGTATTAGGCTATAATATCTAACGTTAGATGATAGAGCATGTGACTGCCTGTTGCTATGGTTACTCACAGCCGTTGTAGGCAGCGCATTTATTTATTAATTTCGAATGGTAAACAGGCAGTTTCACCAGAACTACTTTACTAGGTGTCCTCTATCACTTTTTAACGGACACCCTGCAGCCAATCAGAATCGAGTATTCACCCAGACCATGGTATAAATTAACGATAACGGGTGCCATGTGAGTAGTATTTCGCCGTTTTGTCATATAGCGTCCTATATGGCTAAAGGACGAGAATGCGTTGGTATTACACACTTTTTTTTTTTTTTTTAACCTTTATTTATCCAGGTAAAATGTTTGAGAACCACTTCTCATTTACAAACATGACCTGGCCAAGAGGCTACAGGAAAAAATAAGAACATAATGTACAGCTGTACATAGTCAAACACATAACACTTAGAACAAGCAGCTAAATAAAAATAAAAAAGACAACAAAGAGGAAAAAGAAAACGAATAGAGTGCTTAAATAAGTGTGTAAATATGGTTCATGATTGTCAGCAGGAACAAGAGTCAACTATGTAATTTTCAAGGTTTTGCTTAAAGGTGGAGATTGGGATCAGAGATGTAAGTTTCAGGGTATTTTGTAGTATGTTCCAGTCGTGTACTGATGCAAAGCGGAAGGCATTATGTCCAAAGGTAGTAGAAGTAGGGGGGATACTAAATTTAATCAAATTACTTGATCTTGTGTGATAGGTGTTATGAGCGGCATGAAGTAGGGATGACAAATAGAGAGGTGCCTTGCCCAAAATTGTCTTATATATGAAGAGAAACCAATGATGGAGCCGCCGGGTATGAAGGGAGGGCCAACCCACCACACACGATGTTAAACAGACCCGGGACACGAAGTAATAGATTCGGACCGGACCCCCCAGATAGCAAACTGACATTGAATCAACGTGGAAATATGACATCGAAACAACGTTGATCTGACATTGTTTTGCTCATCGAATTAACGTTGAACCAACGTCAGACGCGTCATTCTTTCAAAACTAACGGAAAATCAACTTGAAATCAACGCGTTGTTTCAACGTTATGAAAGCAAACCAATTTTCGATTTTCATTTAGCTTTGAAGAATGCCGCGTCTGACGTTGGTTCAACGTTAATTCGATGAGCAAAATCAACGTTGTTTCAATGTCATGAGAGACGTCGTTTCCACGTTGATTCAATGTCAGTTTGCTGTCTGGGCCGGCTGATCATTTAAAATACAGACCCGAACCCGTACGGGTCCCGGGTCGGGTCCCGGGGCGACGGGTCTCGGGTGCACTGTGAAGACCTCTACAGGAACGGGAACATTACCACAACAAACTTGTTTTAGTTAATGGCGATTGTCTCCCTGATCCCGAGCTCATAACAGAATGGGTAGACAACGTCTATCTGGTGGACAAGCTGAGTGTTTACACACGCGAAAAACTCAAAGCCTACAAATCGCTAGACGCATATAATTACGTAGTTTGTGGGCATGTTCAGACGGTTTTATATAGCGAGATAAGCGATGACTTTTGTGTGTTAAAAGCGGAGGTTTTACCGAGCCAGCGCCAGGGGAAAAAGAGCTCTATGTACAAAGCCTGGGTCGTGATCAACAAGCAGGAAGGCTACATCCATACTGCAAATTGCACCTGCATGGCAGGGTAACGTTAATTATTTATCATATTGGAGACGGATGCACTGTAGACTGATTGACTTGATGGTTATATTTCCCTAGAAAACTGTCACGACTAGGCTACTAATCACTTACCCAGCATCCGTCACCTTTCCTCCAGGGTCATTATTGCTAAACTAAACGTGTGTCTGTCATTTCACCAATTATCGCTGAGATGTGTGGAAATTTTTGTTTTATGTATTTTTACATCGGCTATGTACACTGTGCATGCTTGTTCTAACCGTGTGTTGTGTCTTAATGAGTTTTTTTTTTTTTTTTTACATTACGCACTTACCGTGTGTTGTGTCTTAATGAGTTTTTTTTTTTTTTTTACATTACGCACTTACCGTGTGTTGTGTCTTAATGAGTTTTTTTTTTTTTTTACGTCAGTGCGTGATGTAAAAAAAAAAAAAAACATAAAAAAACTCATTAAGACACAACACACGGTAAGTGCGTAATGTAAAAAAAAAAACATAAAAAAACTCATTAAGACAACACACGGTTAGAACAAGCATGCACAGTGTACATGGCCGATGTAAAAATACATAAAACAAAAATCATAGTAGGCATGTTAGTATTTATCGTTAGTATTTATCGCAAGTTAGTATTTATCGACGCAACAAGTAGGCATGTTGACGAGAAATTCTCCGGTAGCTGGTTTAAACTATATGGTTACAGCACGATGGAATGAACTTTTCTGACCCCGACATGCGCACTGCGCACCGCATTTTTTTCTGTGACGTCAACCGTGAAGGGGTCTATGCGTGACGAATTTTTAGGCTGACGAACATAAAAATAGCATACGAAAATTTCGTACTCAGTGTGCAATGGCCTTTAACGGTAAAAACGCAGAAGTCTGCTTGACGGTGAAAGTTGTACGCAGGCTCGTGGACTTGGTGCTGTTGTAGTATGCACTCCTAGCCGCCTGAAGTGCATACTACATTGAATTTCACACACTTTTGCGTCTCCATTTACACGCAGATTTCCCACACAAAACGCTCGTCTAAACGCAGAATAAACAAAGATGACGCAACGCCACTTTTGCGTTTTCTCTTCAGAATCGTTTCCGTGTAAACATAGCCTAAGGAGCTGGGGTATATTCTAGAAAGAAGTGGCGTACCTCGGTTACGTAACCTTATTTCCCTGAGAAGGGAACGATATTCTGCGTCAGTTGCTGATGCTATAGGGATGTATCCCATGGAACCTGGATTCTCAACTCCAAAATAAACAACACATAGAGTGTGTGTCGCCATGTATTATAAACTGTGGGTATGATAGAACACACTTTTTATTTGCTTGCTATTTGCCGATTCTGACGTTTTATCATACTAATCTGACTTTATATATCGTAATTCTGAGAAACTATTTGCCAGATGTAAACTCGCAATTGTGAGATTAAAAATTGCAATTATCTTTTAAAATATTATATTCTGTGGTGGAAACAAGCTTCCATAAGAAACATAGGGCTTAAATACATGGAGAAGGTAATCAAGCTGAACAGAAACAGGTGTGAGGGACTGTATGGTCATTTGGCAAAGGAAACTGCCAGTGAGCTCTGTGTTCTTACTATCAAATGCAGATAAATGTCCTGTCCACATAACATCTCTGCTATGGGTGCCTCATAACACCAATAACAAATAACATATGGCTGAACAGGCCCATAAATGTGATTGAGTGCTGTGTGGCTATCTGGCTGAAAGCATCTCTCCCAGTCAGGGATTATACATTTATTCAGGCTTGTCTAAAATTCCCCAAAGCAAAGCTGAACACATTGGATTGGTGCTATGGTGGCTATTAGCATTTTCTACACAGCTTGAGACTTCAGGACTTTGTGTCACCACTTCCTGGTGGTAGAGCAAAGCTTCAGTCAATGTTTTAAATAACATTCTCCCATTTCTGGAGAATGTAGCATGCATGTGTAATGTACATTTTCTGTATATGTATGAATTACCAGTGACATACCCATGGCTGCAGTACCCTGGAAAAAAAAAACCCAAATACCAAATTGTGTTTGAATACATTTCGAAATCAATCTTTTAATGTCGTTAATATGTCTATGTGGTGTTTTTAACATGCTTTAAGACAAAACATGTGCAAATCCATAAGTCAACAGCATTGAGTATCTGAGTATCTTCTCCTTAAACTGAAGTGAACCAATGACACGGTTTGAAATCGCTGGTGTTTCTTGTAACCAATCAGATCAATGTCTGATCATCAACTACTGGATCTTTGAGCAGCTGCGAGTGAGAGGAGGCGGGGCTCATTTACATATTCATAGAACCATTTTTTCATCTTAAAAATATATAAAAATTACAACATATGCTCTCATTGACAAATGTGGAACACTTAGTCCATGCGTTCACGACCTCAAGGTTAGATTATTGTAATGCTATTATGGGTGGTTGCCCTGCACTCTTAATAAACAAACTACAGCTGGTCTGAAACGCAGCAGCTCGAGTTCTTACCAGAACCAGGAAGTATGACCATATAAGCCATATTATTTAACATTAAATGTAATATTCAACAATAATTTTGATCTTTCTATGGTGAGCCTACGTTCTGACGTAGAACCCAGAAGCGCTGCACTGTTTACTCTACATCAACAGCATATGAGAATGACATGGAAGAGAAAAGATTGTTGAATAAAGTCGTTATTTTAAGGGGGGTTTGCACACAAAAAGTATCGCGTCGATACTTAAACTACTATAGTCACATGGACTATTTTAACAATGTTTTTTACTACCTTTCTGTGCCTTGAAAGTTACAATGATGTTGCTGTCAATGGAGGGACAGAAAACTCTCAGGTTTCATCAAAAATATCTTAATTTGTGTCTTACAGGTTTTGAACGACATGAGGATGAGTAATGGTCAGTAACATGTTTGAAGGGGTTGTAATCACACATTGCATTGATCCACTTTTCGGGTTTTGCTATTACCTCTGAAGGCCAATATTCATATTTATATGTGAGGTCCAGCGAAATCCATCAGATGTGACGTGCAAGCGCGCTCCCGAGCCTCTCTATCCTTACAGTCTATGCCACCAACGGCACTTCAGCTGACGACATGGAGTCTGATAACACCCCAAAACGTCCTGCCTCCAGCACAACACAGACTCAAACACAAACTCCAAAAAAATATAAAAAAACAAAAAAAAAGTTTTATCTGCTGAAGCTCGTCAGGCAAAACGTGAATCTGATCGACTCCGGACGAAAACGCGTATCGACATCGGCAACATATTAGTACAACATAATAGTAAACTCTAGTGAAATAGCAAGGTAACGTTAAACTACATGAGACATGAAATGAATACAAAAGAATGTTGCAGGATAAAAAAAATGGGGATTTTAGGATATAACTTCTATTTACTAGATCTACTGACTTACGTCACTCATCCACTACTATATTGTTTATACACATTTCCAGACACGTTCAGTACAGTAATGTCACTTCATACGATCTTACTGATACACTGAAACTGTTCAGTTTATTTTAGCGCAGTCTCATCCCAAGACTTCATATAACTGACGTCTTGGGACGTCTTTTGACCATACATCAACATTCCCCTTTTTAGGGTACCCGTAAATGTCGGTTAGATGAGGTTATCGGATCCTAACTCTACCCCAGACCTAAACCTACCCCTAAACCTACCCCGTCACCTAACCGACGTTAAAGGTAAAGCGTCAGTTGTATGACGGCCCGGGATCGTCATGTAACCGACGTTTAAGGTTACCCTGAAAAGGCGGATGTTGACGTATGGTCAAAAGACGTCCCAAGACGTCAGTTATATGACTTCTTGGGATGACACTGTGTTATTTATTTCACTAACGTAATCATATTATACAGGGGCGGCTGGCCAATAGAGGGCGCTAGGGCGCCGCCCTCCCTCGATGAGCCAGACCACAGATTTTTAGCCAAATGCAATAAATAAGTAAATACATAAATCGTGTATACAAATTGTCAATATTAGTGTGTTTGAGATGTTAAATGCACCCAGTATATGTAAAAAATAAAAAATAAATTCAAAATGTCTGGTTTTTCTACACTTCCCCTTCCTGAAGTGCACGCATAGAGTCCACGTGATCAGCTCTGGGGCGCTGGAGAAATCGCCCCAGGAAGGCGGGTCTCTGGAGCAGCTTAGCCAATCGCTGATTTAAGATATAAATGATTGACATAAACTGTATTCATTCAGCGAGCTCAAATCTAGTCAGCTATGGGCGATTCTTGTAGCGCCCCAAGCAAGCGCGCGGCCGTGACTGCGCCCATGCGCACCACTACTAAAGTCAGGACAAGTCTCATTTACTGTACATGTGGAATATTTGCTTGAAAAATCACTCAAAATTGTTGTGAGTAATACTTTTTTTTTATTTAATCAGCTAATTATATTGTTTGAGTTCAATTTCAAATGGAAAGTTTATGCAATATGTTTGTTTTTGTGCAAGACTGGCTCAACATTTTAATATTGGCATTAAATAATTACTTCTTCACAGAGCACTGGTATCCTTAAATTGTATTTGGGTGGTTATTAAAATTAATTATTATAATAAGAATTGTTAATATATAGCCTATCCAACACCCCAGGTCGCTTTACAATATAGGATAAGAAATAAAAATAAAATAAACCTCAACATCAAAGATGATAGAAAGTAATATTCAGAGGTTACTTACATTAATCTCTTACAATATCCATAACAAGGCAGAGGTCTACATCAGGTCTACATCAAAGCGAACAAAAATTAGCATGTCATGGAACCTTTAAAGATTGTGAGCTGAAGAGTAATATTCAGATTTTTTAGTAATATTCAAGTGTTTTTAATAGGTTTTTGATGGAGAGAAGGGTGGATTCTTGACAGATGTCTTAAGGAAGAGCATGCCACAATGCTAAAAGAAAATGCCAAATATGACACAGCCCCACCTAAGATATTTTTCACCAGCCGCCACTGATATTATACATTCACCTATGTTGACATTGCTGATTGTGAAAGATACACAAATAGTTAGCGAAATGGCTTATGCTATATGTAACGGAGGCCAGCTAGTAGTTGCTGTGTAGTAGTCACCTCACTCCCCGATCTCTATAGGCGCTCTAGCGACAGACGCTAGAGGCTGCAGTCTTTAGCCTCCTTGTCAGAGCGCCCGACTCTCATGCCAGAGACCCGGGTTCAAGGCCCACTCGAAGCGGGTCGAGTGGGACCCGGTGGAGGGGTTACATTGGTGCCGTTACCCGGATGGTGCCGTGACCCGGTTACATTGGTACCGTGACCCGGAGTTTCCAGCATGTTGTGTGTGATGCCTTCGCCGTTGCGTTGAAAGTCTCCGTGTGTCCGGCTCTTGAGATCGAGCACAAACAAGCACACAAGCACGAGTGCTCTTGTTGCATTCTGAAACATCACCTCTAGAGGTCGCTAAAAAATCCATAGAGCACCTTTAAATACTTTTTTTAAAACGGTTGTACATATTGTCTAATAAACTTACATTGTTTGAAAATATTAATTTATAAAGAAAACACAATGTTCATCGCTTTGCACCTGTGATTGTGTAAGAAAATAATCCATATTTAAAGCTTTATTAACTAAAATAACTAGCTCCCGGCAGATGGCCGTACGCATCGTTTCACGTGAAAGAGTGACCTCTGACCTGAGGCATGACGAACGCGGAAGGGCAGAGGATTCAGCAAAACAAAACCCCAAACATGAATTCGAATTTTTAGAGATAAATGTAAGAGGATTTCAATATACGAGAAGAGGAGCTTGAGTTTGTTGCCCAGTCCTATTTGTTTGAACTGCGAGAGCCGTCAGAGTTTATACTACTCCTACATCCTACGTCATATATCGTGTCACTGGTTACTCTTTTAGCGCAAGTCGACTTGCGTAGGCTGTCTGCCGGAAGCTAGTTTTTTTAGTTTTTAAATTTTTAAATATGGACATTTTTCTTACAAAAACCCATCTCTTTGCTTCAGAAGGCCTTTATAAACCCCCTGGAGTTGTGTGGATTACTTTTATGATGGATCGATGCACATCAGGAATGCCATTCACTACCGTTATAAAGCTTGAAAGAGACAGGATATTTTTTAATATAACTCTGATTTTGTTTGCCTAATAGAAGATCATAATCATATACACCTACATTAGGATGGCTTGAGGGTGACTAAATCATGGGATAATTTTCATCTATTTTGGGTGAACTATCCTTTTAAGGACTTTGTATGAACCCTCTCGAAGTCATTTATAGATCTTTATCAATCGACCAAACTGTCCATGGGCTGCACGCTCATTGTGGTGTTGAGCTGGGATATGGAACTCATCATTGTTGTGTAAATGGAGTGTAAATCCCTGGCAGGCCTGGGACCATCAGAGATGCTGGATTATCTCTGCAATCTTCTGGAGTGAGTGGCTACTCTCTTAAACACACACATGTGCGTGAATGACTGTGTCAGGGCTCTAATCTTCTGCTGCATACAAATACAGACTTCAAATACAAACCATATTGATGAAATGATAGCAATCATTTAAAAACGCATCATCCCATTACATTTACTTCTGCACTAATTACTCTTGCATTTCTTTAATTTTTTTTCCCCACACGGTTTGGTTAAATGATGATAATCATATAAAAGGAAAAAACAGAACATGGACAATTCAGATTGCGAGAAGTCTGTTATGTGATCACATATTTGGTATACAACTGACGCTTTACCTTTAACTTCGGTTAGGTGACGGGGTAGGTTTAGGTCTGGGGTAGGGTTAGGATCTGATAACGTCATCTAACCGTCATTTAAAGGGTTAGTTCCCCCAAAAATGAAAATTCTGTCAGTATTTACTCACCCTCATGTTGTTCCAAACCTCTATGTGTTTATTTGTTCTACTATACTCAAAGGAAGATATTTGGAAGAATGTTTTAATCAAAAAGATCTCATTCCCCATTGACTACCATAGATACTATGGTAGTCAATGGGGAATGAGATCTGTTTGATTAAAACATTCTTCCAAATATCTTCCTTTGTGTTCAGCAGAACAAATAAACACATAGAGGTTTGGAACAACATGAGGGTGACTAAATACTGACAGAATTTTCATTTTTGGGTGAACTAACCCTTTAAGGGTACCCTAAAAAGGCGGATGTTTACGTATGGTCAAAAGACGTCCCAAGACGTCAGTTATATGACTTCTTGGGATGAGACTGTGTTATTTTCAGAAACAAAAGGTGAATTTCATTTTTCAGAAACTACTTGCCTGAATAATCAGCAGTGCTCAATTATGATGTATTGCTCTGATCAGATTTTTTTGTTTAGTTGTTCAACATTTGTTGTTTTAAATGTGGCCAATGTCAGATTCCAGTCAAACAGTCAGACCATGGTCCTGAACTGACAGCGCAATAGAACGATAAAAGGAAGTCACGCAGCATGCTCATCAGAAGTTAACACGAAGGACATTAAAGTAACTAATTACGTGTTTATTTATTGTGTGGTCTGCTGCGGAAGCCAGCGACTTTATGCACAGGAAATACATTTAAAAAAATAAAATAAAGATGCAACAGAGTTTTCAAACATTTATGATATACAAGCCCTCGTGTTTTGTTATACTAGCCCTCTGTCACTGTACTTATGAGCTCTGACGCGTCAGTGTCCTTCACTGACTAGCTTTTGCACCTGTCTTGATAACTTTGGGTGTGTAAAATCTTTGAAGTGGCGCAGAAAAACTTTTGCATTATGTTCTAAAGGTCGATAAAAGACTATTACGAAATGATGCGTTTCTATTAACCAATGTTATGTGATTTAAACGTATTTTTTTTTCATCTCGCGATAAGTCATTCCAAAAATCATGGCAAAAGTCCCAAGCCCATAAAGAATTTGGAGAATTTATTGCCAGAGGAAGGGCATTCGCTGTGAAACCAAATAACAGTGCACATGTTTCTGCTGTGGCATACAGGAGCAGCCAAAAGAGACACAGAAAGACAGAGAGAGACTTCACCAGATATCAGTGAGTGAACAAGAGTTTTGAAATTGAATATTTTCAGACAGTGTTTTCCTCAAACCCTGCATTCTGTGGTCCTGGTCAAGAAAAGAAAGGTGATTTATGCAATTTTGAATGTGGCATGGTTGTTGGTGCCAGACTGGCCAGTCTGAGTAGGGGAGCGCGGGGCACAACCTAACGTGGGGTTAAATTTAACACAGACTTTTTACATAGTCAGTCAGGATCAAGCAGGTTGTCTTTCCGCTCTTTTTCTCTTGCTGCCAGAAGACGGTCTCCCAAGAATTTGCGGAAAGTTTTGATTATATTTCGTGACGATGTGGCGAACACCATGCAAGTTAATTTTTTCATCATAGATTTTTTTCTGTTTCTGAGTTGGGTGTATACATTTCCAAATCTAACTTTATATTGCCTTAATCACTGTCTTGTTGGCTCAAATATAGCACCGTTTTGGAACATGTCAGCAATTCCTAGCGACTGTTAGGTTTAAAATATGTAATACACAGAGGGGTTAGTTGTAATACAGCGTTACAACTAAGCCTCCAAGTGTACAATGATAATCAAATTAAAACGGAGCCATGCAACTTTTCAGGTTTGAGTATACATTTAACTTTGTTGTACTTTCACAAACAATGTTGGAATTTAAAATGTTTAAAATTTAGTGTACTATGAATGATAACTTGTTTATTTATTAAAAATATGGCCTGTTTTTAATGCAATAAACCCTTTAAATTTTTATTTTAAGCTCATTTGTATTATTAATAATAATAATTGTACATGCAGCTGCCACACACAAATCTAATTTAATTGCAATTACAATATTTTATAATTTCATTTATTATTATTTATTGCAAAACTTTGCAGCCCTTTTCTATGTCTCTATCAATGATATTGATCCATATTGACAAAACGGCGCTATCCTATGCACATGGCACACGTTATCGTTAATATAACACGCGCTGTGATGGTTAGGTTTAGGTGTGGGGTAGGGTAGGGTAGTCTCATATTACGCTAAAGGATTTATGAAGCCTTGGGTTCGTGTGAATATTAACGATAAAGGGTGCCATGTGCGTAGTATAGCGCCGTTTTGTCATATAGCGTTCTATGTGACGCTAAAGGATGAAAACGGGCTGGTGTATATACTGTACCTGACTTAAGCAAATGGTATAATGTGTTTTCTAGACAAACCATTTATCCTATTTCAGGGTCTAAGCACCTCTGTACAAATTGTCGAACGTCAAAAAATTATAAATGGTCTGAAAATAGGCTTTCTATTATTTATGTAGAAAAAAATTCTTACTTATAACTATAATTTTTCTTTTAATTTTCTTGGGAAATGTGACCTTGTCGTATTTTGCAGAGATTCACCAGAAATACAAAGTTGAATATTAATATTTAAAAAAAAAAATCTATTGAAAGCATTTCTTTGTGGCATAATCTGGCATTATTTGAACGTTATTTGTTTAGTACTATGATTTCTGGACAAAAACCTTTGCCTTGTTGCAGCTCTAAAGAAAGTCTAGTCCACCTGGATTCAGGTTGAGTCCTGACTGCTCCCGTGGGCTGATTTTTCCTCTAGATTTCTATGTGGGTGTGTGACACTACTGGGATTGATCATCTCAAGAACACTTTGTCCACCCACTTGCCAGGTTTATAGCTTACATTTGTTTCTAAACGTATGCATCAGTAAATAATTCCTAAGGCTTTTTTTAGACAAGTGTTTTGGCTTTGCTTTTGTCTAAAGATTTATAAAGAAACGGCATTTTAAAAGCTGGTGGTGAGCCTTATGATTTGTTCGGATCATTGTTTTTCCAGACCAACTCCTTTTGTGGACTGTTCTCCCCTCTATCAATAATACAGTGGCTCTACCTGGGAAGAAGCTAAATGTGGCTCTCACCAGGGCTTTGAACAGAAGGTCAAGCTCTTGAGGTGGTACTAATTAAATCCACCCTCCTGCCCACTCACTAACATCCTCCTGCAAACACCGTGTTCATTAGTCCTCTGAGCCCAGCAGTGCCCTCACCTCTTTAACCTCCACAAATTAACACACTTCCCTGCTGTCACAGCATCCCTGCTTTTAACACCACAAACATCGGACCAATCAGACACATTCAAATTAATCATTATATTTAAAGCTGCAATACCTAAGATTTAGATGCTGCTAGAGGGCGCTACATTCAAAACAACAACGGCTTTGCTTGATGACGACGTGGAGGAACGCGGAATGATGGGAACTGTTGTTTTCAACTCCACCGTGGATAAATCCGTCAGACGGGAATCGAAAATTAGTTGTCATGGATGAGGTAAAGTTCGATTTCTATAAACGTTGCGTTTAATGACATGCTTGTTTTTCATTAAACTGAAATAACGCGCAAGAAAAGTCAGGTTTAAAAGTAAATTAGTTACTGTACGAGTCACTAGACGAAACTATGGTGGAGAGGGTTTGAAGGGGCAGGTCTCTTGCAAGGAGTTGACGTGGCTGGTCCTCTTGGTAACTTTATAAAAATAAAAAATCAATTTAAATGTACATTTGACACATCTTTTCATATCGTGTAAGTATTCAACCACAGCTACAGTTTCACAAAATTAACGTTAAGGGGGTCGCACACCGGACGAGAAGCTGCAGCACCGCGTCGCGCCACATCTTTAAAATTCGAACACATTATTATCTATAAGTGTACACATACCGGCGGCGCCCAGCAACGTCTCAGGACCGTGTTCAAAATCCTGCTGCGCCACAGAGCGCCATTTACATAGTTTTATATAAAATTGTAATTATTTTTGTCTCAAATCGTTGCTAATGGATCCTGACTTTGCCCTATGCTGCAATATGCATTTAGTTTTGCAGTCATTTACAGAAATCAGCTGCTTGAATGACAATTGCTGATGTTATTATTAGATTTTTCAGGTGAGATTCTCAATTCATTCAGTTAACGGATGATCTGAGGTAAAGTTTTCAGAATGCAGACTCAGCAACGATTGTATTTAATTGTACAGTACAATCATAACATAGAACAGACATTATCTTGACATTATCCTGTCATTAAACATAACAATATTGCTGGCCATACACTGATGAGAAAGTGCGCGTCCGGTGTTCGATAACGTTACTGTGGAGTTGTCCTAAACGTGGCGCGGCGCTTCTTGTCCGGTGTGCGACCCCCTTTACAGCCAACAGTTCACATTCCGAGAATAAATGAAAAGAATAATTGTGCTCCATTCCATAACAAATGCGCAAAACAAGCTTACGTTTGTTGCTTGATAGACGCTAACGCACAACTACAACTACCGCATTTGTCCAGGACTACACGTAGTACGAGCGGAAACCGGAGGTAAGCGGATATGACGCGATTGACAGGCGACTCCCAGCTCACCCCTGCTCATACACCCCGTTTCCTTGGTTAAAATCTCAATTTTCTCGCGATTTAAACGTTGTTTGAAACATTTGGAATATTGTGAGTTATCATCTTAACTAAATATATAACACTGGCCTTGTGATTTTTGGATATTTTAATGCAAAAATCTTAGGTATTCCACCTTTAACTAAGAATCCAACAAACTCGCTCTTCCGTCAAAGTTGTATGAAACTTCCCCCACAAATGAAGCCTACCCACAGGCAGAACCTGGTGTCCAGTTACAGGGCACATTAAGACTGATAACAAGCTTTACGACCCAACGGAATTTAGAGAGTTGTGACACTCTATTAATTCTTGCTAAGAAGAAGAAATGATCCCTTTGAATCTTGTATATTCTATATGCACTCAACTAAAGGATTATTAGGAACACTTGTTCAATTTCTCATTAAAGGAGAACTCTGGCGCAAAATGAACCTTTGGTCTAATTACACATTGTTACCTAGTCAACCGTTATCTGAGATTTGTTTTCATGATTGCCGAATGTAAATAGTTTTATCTCTGAAAACAGTTTAGCCTATAACGCCCCCACAGTCACCAGATCTCAACCCAATAGAGCATCTTTGGGATGTGGTGGAACGGGAGCTTCGTGCCCTGGATGTGCATCCCACAAATCTCCATCAACTGCAAGATGCTATCCTATCAATATGGGCCAACGTTTCTAAAGAATGCTTTCAGCACCTTGTTGAATCAACGCCACGTAGAATTAAGGCAGTTCTGAAGGTGAAAGGGGGTCAAACACAGTATTAGTATGATTTCCCTAATAACCCTTTAGGTAAGTGTGTGTAACCATGTGATAAATGTATTAATATGTATCTAATTTTCCATTTCATAATTTTCATTTTATGTATTCATTCTCTCTTCTAAACTATTTTGGTCTGAGACATGACTTGAATACTTTGTGAATACATGTGTAGCATGTTTAGTCTCTATAAACTCCAATCTCCGTCCCCCATTTGTTAGTAACATCTTCAAGTTTTAAAAACTCTCTTAGCTCCTGGCTTGTCCTCTTGTTCTCGTCTCTTGTCCTCTTGGGCTCTTAGCCACTGGTTCTCTTACTCTCTCAGTCCTTCCTGAGAAGTCATAACGTGAAGATGAGGCTAAACTAGAAGTCTCTCAAGGATCCCAAGCTTGTGCCAGGCTGCGGCCTTGTCTTTCCATTCACCAAAGATCCTTTGAATCCCACTGGTTCTCATCAAGACCACATTAGCAAAGATCAACTGGAGCCTCAACAAATTGCATCAGGACAGTCTCATTCGAATGGACGAGACATGCAAGAATCAACTTAGTCTCATTATTTGATACATTAAAGGACAACTCCGGCGCAAAATGAACCTTTGGTCTAATTACACATTGTTACCTATTCAACCGTTATCTGAGATTTGTTTTCATGATTGCCGAATCTAAATAGTTTTATCTCTAAAAACAGTTTAGCCTATAACGCTAGTATAATGCTAGTATATGGGGCATAGAGTAATGACAAATAAAAATCACTTGTTATTACCACTAACAAGGCTCAAAATAGCCCCACACTAACACGACAGCATAATAAGGGTCCCTACATTCAAAACGAAGCATTGAGAACTTTGTCAGTGTCCGTACAGTTTAATAAGAAGATATTTTATACACACAGTCAACTTCGCGAATACAGGAAGAAGCCATCTTTGAAAAATAGTCTCTACCAGTCGATCTACGAACACCGATCCAAGTGCGCTGGTGAGATGTGAATAAGGTGATAAAGTGAGCGCGAACAGTAGGCTACGTGTATATATTGAAGAGAAGAAAACGGTTCGTGTTTGTGTTTCTTCCGAAAACAACGGACCATATGAGATTCTGCACAGTTCAGCGCACTTGGATCGGCGTTCGTAGATCGACTGGTAGAGACTATTTTTCAAAGATGGCTTCTTATTCGCGAAGTTGACTGTATGTATAAAATATCTGCTTATTAAACTGTTTGGACACTGACAAAGTTCTCAATGCTTCGGTTTGAATGTAGGGACCCTTGTTATGCTGTCGTGTTACTGTGGGGCTATTTTGAGCCTTGTTAGTGGTAATAACAAGTGATTTTTATTTGTCATTACTCTATGCCCCATATACTAGCATTATACTAGCGTTATAGGCTAAACTGTTTTTAGAGATAAAACTATTTACATTCGGCAATCATGAAAACAAATCTCAGATAACGGTTGACTAGGTAGAAATGTGTAATTGGACCAAAGGTTCATTTAAAGTTGTCCTTTAAGTATCCTTAACCCTTTTAAAGAAGGGCATGTTAGAACTAAACTGGTGGTTTGCTCTGGCTGTTGATCTGCTAAACATAAAACAATGCAATAACGTCTTGCTTTCCTGTATTCTGCTTTCCCTTGGTAAACTGTGTGCATGTATGTATATGTTAGAGTAGTTTGAATGTTTAGTCTAGTTGATAAATTCTTTTTCATATCACTCGTAAAGGTGTCTGTGTCTCAAGCTCACATCTGGAGTCACTAATCATGGATCTTGACTACTTGCTCTTAGTAGTACTTAGTAAGTATTGCATTTTGCATTTCTTTGCAAAATGAACTAAAGCAATCTAAAAATATATTTCAGTTTAAAAAAAGATTTAAAGAGAAAACAATGGATTTGTATGAACAATTATAGAAGTTGATGATGATGATGATGATGGTTCTGATCATGGTTTCCTTTTGCTTTGGAAATCTGTTTCAGGTTGATGTTTTGGTTTCTGGTTTGTTTCATTAGTTATCATCATGTATCGACGGGGACTTGATATGTTGAGTCTTTTGATATGTTGAGTTTATTTTTTATCCTTTTGTGGAGGGAGCAGGAAATATAAGATATTCTTCATCCTGCCTCCTTTTCATCATGGTTTTATAAATTACATAAATGAGAATGATGAAGTAAGTTAATGGAAAAAAATATCCATGAATGAAATAAACTAGGGCTGTCAAACGATTAATTGCGATTAATCGCATCCAAAATAAAAGTTTTGTTACATAATAATATATGTGGATGCACTGTGTATAATTATTTTGTATGTATATATATATATAAAATACACACATGCTTGTATATTTAAGAAATATTTTCATGTATATACTGTATATAGATTTATATATAAATTATATTATATACAAATATAAATATTTTATATATAAATAATATTTTTTTTCTTAAATATACATGCATGTGTGTGTATTTATATATATATATATATATATATATATATATATATATATATAAAATACACACATGCTTGTATATTTAAGAAATATTTTCATGTATATACTGTATATAGATTTATATATAAATTATATTATATAAAAATATAAATATTTTATATATAAATAATATTTTTTTTCTTAAATATACATGCATGTGTGTGTATTTATATATATATATATATACAAAATCATTATATACAGTGCACCCACATATATTATTATGTAACACAAACTTCTATTTTGGATGTGATTAATCGCAATTAATCGTTTGACAGCCCTAAAATAAACATAATCAATCAATCAATCAATCAAAGGGTGCCATGTGCGTTGGATTTAGACGAAATGTCAAAAGCGTCACTATATGACGCCCTAGGATGAGACTGCGTTGATATTTCGCAATATTACTGTATTACAATATTACTGCATAAGGGACCTCTTTCAAAAAACATTAAAAAATGATAATTTTTCCAAACATCCGGCTGTGAATAAATTGGTCTGGACAAAATCATCAGACGGCTGAATGAAAATGCAAATTCACTCTCATATTCAGGGGTGATGCGTTCCCAAGTGTTTGGTTAAAACTTGTCAAACACAGTGTTCACAATAACCCCGCAGCCTCTCTGTGTTGATGAATGATCTCTGCAGATTTTTAGACAGGACACGCTAAAGGCAACGCGATTCTGCCTCTCACTGCTGCCAGACATTCAGCTTTACAAACACAATACTGTGAGCTGTTCAACCCGAGTAGCAACACGAGGAAAACAAGTCATTTCAATAACCTCAGTGGGTGTAAATCAGTGTTCAGCTTTCTCAAAGCAACCTATTCCTGAGGAGCTTTAAATATCCATAAAAACCTCCATCTGCTAAGACTTCTGAAATCAAAATGAACCTGCATTAAAGCCATTTACAATGAAGTCAGCATTAAAGCCATTGCCACGGGCAGGTATATTCAGCATTAATTGCTTTCACTGTGGATACATTTGTTCAGGTGTTATTCTGGTGGCTGCGTAGGCAGATCACTTACAGAACCTATTTCAGTGACAGAGAACATAAGCAAAGCCTTCTGTATAATTACTGTCATCTCAGCTGATGACAGAAGCTCTCGTGGAGTGACGGGGTTTCATCCACTGAGGGGGAAATTAGAGAGAGATACTTCAAGAAAACACAGAATTAAGCAAACACAGCTCATCCAGTCATTCTCTAAGAAATTAATCTAATTCATCACCACGTTGGTATGCATTGACATCAATTGATTAAAGGAGTAGTTCACTTTAAAAAAAAAAACTTTTGCTGATAATTTACTCACCCTCATGTCATCCAAGATGTCCACGTCTTTCTTTCTTCAGTTAAAAAGAAATTAAGTTTTTTGATGAAAACGTTCCAGCATTTTTCTCCATATAATGGACTTCAATGGGAACCAAACGGTTCAAGGTCCAAAAGACACTTTCAGTGCAAACTGCAAACTGTTCAAAGGGCTTTAAACGATTCCAGGCGATGAATAAGGGTCTTATCAAGCGAAACGATCGCTCATTTAATAAATAAATAACAAAGTTTAAGTTTTATAAGCTCAAATGCTCGCCTTGCTCTGTTCTGTGATGCGCGTTCGTGACTCTCCTGTTCATCAAAAACAATCTTTTTTCGTGTCATTTGGTTGATTCAACAAACGAAATGAAAGATTTGACTCGGAAAAAGATTCATTCATTTTGATGAACGAGTTCGAACAGGAAAGTCACGTTTGCACTGAAACTGTCTTTTGGATCTTGAACCGTTTGGTTCCCATTGAAGTCTATTACATGTAGAAAAATCCTGGAATGTTTTCATCAAAAACCTTAATTTCTTTTCGACTGAAGAAAGAATGACATGGATATCTTGGATGACATGGGGGTGAGTAAATTATAAGCAAAAGTTTTTTATTTAAAGTGAACTACTCCTTTAAATCATGAGATTCCACTGCATCTGCTAATCCACTGAAATTTGGGAGGGCCCGACTTATCAAATAATCATAAATTAGTCATTAAATAGTCATTAAATACTCAACCTCATGACATACCTACGGATCGGCTCCTAGACTAGAGGGAGATGGTGATGGTAAAAAGAATTAGATAGGAGGGATAATGACATTGAACATTTATTTATTTTTGCATTCACTTGCATAAGTATTAGTCTTCATGGAAGCTTGTTTCGTTGAGAAAATATAACTGCACCTTTTTATCTCAACATCGCGAATTGGGTGATATGAACTCGCAATTGCGTGTTTTAAAGTCAGAATTGCGATAAATAAACTTATTTCACGCAATTCTGACGTCATAACTCGCAATTGCGACTTTGTTCTGAGATAAAAAGTCAGAATTGTGAGATAAAAATTTGCGATTACCTTTTTCATTTTTGGAAACACAAGCTTCCATACCTCAGAGAAACATTGTTCACAAAACTTTTGTGATGGAAATAATATGAGATGGAAGGAAAAACAGTGCTTCAGGGCTTTTAACATTTTTACATTTCAGTGCTTTTGTGAGTGAATGCAAATTTTCTCAATGCTTTGAGAGAACACAGATGTGTTGTGAGAGAACGCAATAGATTAAGGGCTTAGAATGCAATGGTTCCCTAATTCTGTAAAGTTTCTGCCTGTTCATATTCACGCAAAGGCCAAGAAATAGTGCAAAAGTGCATAAGTGAGAGGAAATCTGGCATAAATTAAGAATATGTTCAGAAGAAATCGTGTCAGTGTCTGCTGAAGTTTGGGATGGCTGCCCAGATGCTGAGGTCTTACTAAACATGCACTATTAAAAGCATCCCATAATGCTCTACTCCCACCGAACAACACCGCACAAGAAGGACAGTGATATGGTCCGCATTTCCCACACTGCACAACAAGAATAAACGAATGATCCTGGCCACGTGAGCAATTACAGTTCAATTACAGTTCAGTTCATTCAAATTCAGTTACAAACAGCATCGTTCTATGTCTGTGATTCGGTCGGGGCTAACATCTGCGTTCATTACAGAGATGAGTGTGTGTGTACGTTTTTTAAAGTAAGGCATTAGAAGGTCATGTGTATTTTTAATGAAATTGATATCATTTAATTTATTATAAAACCATTTATTAAATGAAAACAAAGACTTGGATCCGACTGGCATAAAAAATGCAATGTCGAAACACGATTTTCTCTGACGTCCTTCGGGAAAACTAGGGCAGAACTGTGTAATTGCAATTTGTTACCGTTTCTTCTGGAACGCACATCGCAGTAAACCACATTAGCTGGGGTAAAAGACCCAAACATGGAAAATATTTGATTTTACTTGTGCTCATCTGGATATAATAGTCAAGTCAAGTTACCTTTAAAATGCTTAATACAAATTGTTTCGCAGCAATAAACAGGAAAATATCAGAAGCAATTATGCAAGCTTAAAAATGATCAAATACGAGACAAGTTCAAATTCCACAGAAGACAACCCAGATAGCAGACTGACATTGAATCAACGTAGAAATATGACATCGAAACAACGTTGATCTGACATTGTTTTGCTCATCGAATTAACGTTGAACCAACGTCAGATGCGTCATTCTTTCAAAACTGACGGAAAATCAACTTGAAATCAACGCGTTGTTTCAACGTTATGAAAGCAAACCAATTTTCGATTTCATTTAGCTTTGAAGAATGCCGCGTCTGACGTTGGTTCAACGTTAATTCGATGAGCAAATCAACGTTGTTTCAATGTCATGAGAGACGTCGTTTCCACGTTGATTCAATGTCAGTTTGCTATCTGGGAATAGTGTCGTTATTCAGCTCAATTACCCAGTCATTCAGTTCAGTAACTTGTCGATTATGAAATGAAGTAGAGTCAGCCGAAGGCAACACTGTAGAAGACGTAATGATAAGTATGTCAGAATTCATAAAATGGCATAAATCATTAAACACTCGAGTAGTTATCTGTAACATATACAAAAATAATAAGCAAAGTAAGCTCTCTCCATCCCCAGCACTGAACGCTGGCCCCAATAAACACACAAACAATCACACAAACAAGAGATTCGGATATACCAGTTTGGTTAGAATGAGGTAAACCATATTTATAAAAATGTAAAAAAAAATATTTGCAGTGGGCAAATATCTGCATTAAGCCTAAAAACATATGAAAACCATGATATGCGAAAAGGGCTTAATGGGGGATTTAACTTTAAGCTCTGTAGAAGGTTCTGTAATCTGTTTCGCCATTTGGATTATTATTCAGTGCAATGGTTGGAGTGAATTAAAGTGAAACTTAAAGGGATAGTCCACCCAAAAAGGAAAATTCAGTCATAAACTACTCACCCTTTTTCATTTTCTTTCTTCTACAGGACACAAAAAGAAGACGTTTTGAAGATTGTCGAGATCCAAACAGAAAGTTGTACAGGTTTGGATCACTGGGCATGAGGGCGAGAGTAAACCATGACATCATTTTCATTTATGAGTGAACTACTGTATCCTTTTAAGTGCACAGACAGGCCAGAGAACCAGAGAATTTAGCCGTCTCATAGGTTTATGTTTTCAATCGAGCACTGAAGTGGAATTTGCACTCTCAACATGATGACGAGCTTAGCGATGGCTTCAGGATAGCACTAATAAGATTAAGAGGATGAACATGGACTTTTTGGAGGAAACAAGGCAGAAAGCAAGGGGCCAGAATCAATGGGGTTTCAGTGGGAATCAAAGGGTTACCCGCTTTCTAAACAGCCTTTACACCTGTGACCAATTGTGATTGTGTTGAGGGGAGCGTCAATTGCTGTAGGGATGACGTATTTTTGTTGGCCAGTTCAATCCCAGTAAGCAATAGCTGTCATTTCACCATCTAGGTTAACCAACGGAGTCTCATCCTAGGGCGTCATATAGGCGTCATGGAAGTGTTTTTCCATGTGCCTGGCGTATGTTTTCAATTGTTTTCAATGGGAGTGCCGCGTTTTTTAAACGCCATGAGCGTAACGACCCAGACAGCAAACTGACATTGAATCAACGTGGAAACGACGTCTCTCATGACATTGAAACAACGTTGATTTTGCTCATCGAATTAACATTGAACCAACGTCAGACGCGGCATTCTTCAAAGCTAAATGAAAATCGAAAATTGGTTTGCTTTCATAACGTTGAAACAACGCGTTGATTTCAAGTTGATTTTCCGTCAGTTTTGAAAGAATGACGCGTCTGACGTTGGTTCAACGTTAATTCGATGAGCAAAACAATGTCAGATCAACGTTGTTTCGATGTCATATTTCCACGTTGATTCAATGTCAGTTTGCTATCTGGGGAGGCGCTGAGCGTTTTTTTTCATGAAAAAAGCGCCCGGCACTTTTTACTGGTCGCTGAGAGTTGAAAAATGTTCAACTTTGGATAAAACCCAGCGCTCATCACTGTCACTTTTTACCCAGCCGTCCAATCACAGTGGAGGAGGGGCGGGACTAAACCACACTGACCAACTGTCACAACATTCAAACTGTGCTGCGGATATTCTGTATCATAGCAATGAAACATCTCAATGGAAAAAACGCTGTGCTGCCAAAACGCTCTCAAGCGCCCAAAGCACGGCGTCTTCAGCAGAGCGGTTAGCGTTTTTAGCTGGCTAAAAACGCTTTGGTGGACACACGGCCTAAACGTTTTTTTTTTACGCTGAAGCGCCAAGCGGTTTTTACTGGTTGCCGAGAGTTGAAAAATGTTCAATTTGTATAAAACACAGCGCTCAACACTGTCTCTTTTTACCCATCTGTCCAATCACAGTGGAGGAGAGGCGGGACTAATATCTCACCGACCAACTGTCACAACATTCTTTCTGTGCAACGACATCAACCAGCAGAGCTAACCAAACAACATGGATGAAAAATCAATTTTTAGTATGAAATAAATTATCGGCGAAATCAGTTACAAGTAAACTGTGCTGCGGATATTCTGTATCATAGCAACTAAACGTCTCAACGGAAAAAACGCTGCGCTGCCAACACGCTCACAAGTGTCCAAAGCACGGCGTCTTCAGCAGAGCGTCTAGCGTTTTCAGCTGGTTAAAACATGCAGCCATAATGATGCTTTTGACATTTCGTCTAAATCCAACGCACATGGCACCCTTTAGGGTCAATATAACACGCACAGAGCTTTGTTCGGTTATGGGTAGGTTTAGGTCTGTGGTAGGGTTAGGGTTAGACCACTAGGTGGCGCCTTCTAGCCCCATACATGTCTGCGTCTCATATTGACACTAAAGGGTGCCATGCGCATTAATGTAGACGAAATGTCAAAAGCGTCAGTATATGACGCCTTGAGATGAGACCGGGTTGGATAAACTAACTCAATAGTTCGGCTAACCCACTTCTAGCCAAAATAACTAGCTTGAATTTGGTTACATGTAATTTTTTTGCCAAAATAACTTGCGAGATGAATGATATTCCATCATGTAAGCAAAGTAAACAGTGACTGCAAGGTGATTGATTTCATTTCTTTGTTATCTAATTGATGACCAGTCTATTCTTGGGCTATGTTTAGACGTTTAATACATTTTTAAAGACAGCCCACATTTTGCCTTAGCTTAGCCTGACATCTTTTAAACGCAAAATTGCTTGCTGGGATCGTACAGAAGTCTAGTTTTAGGCCACGTTTACACAAAGTTGGATATATAGAGAAACAAATATTTTCCCCCTCTCCGTTTTCAATAATAACACCGTGCACACCCCCGCATAAATACGCCGTCGAGCGCCATCATAACTATGTCAAACCTATGGGTGGCAGTGTAGGGAGAAGGATAAAGCCATTCAAGCCAATCAGAATCCTCAGAATCGTCAAAAGAGAACGTAAAACGTTGTTTCTCCCAGTTTACACGACAACCAGCGTTTTCAGAAATCTCCACTTTGGCCGGAGTTTTTAGAAATAATCGTTTTCTGTGATAAAAACTGGGTTTTCGTGTAAATGAGAGGCCAACCGCAGGAAAATATCTGAAATATTTTCCCTTTGTGTAAACGGTGCCTGACTTAAAAGCCTGAAATTAGGTCTGTGGTGAACACAAGCTCAAGATATTTTCATGTTTTAATCTACAACATAAAATACAGTGAAACCCCTTTGTGATTTATTAAAGATTTTACTTTCACAAGTGACTAAATCGCATAGAATAAACATGGTAGGAAAGCAGATCTCCCAAATGCATAAATGTTCATTTTCTAATTTGCTGACTGTCCACTAGTTAATAACGCCCCATAGACTTCCTTAAGCTTATTCTAATTAAAAGGCAAATAACCTGAATAAATCTTAGGACACTCTCATCCTAGCCTCAACTTCCTCACTAAGAAGTCCCAGTACTTTCTTGGCCCCTGATAGTCTGTCGGTGTTCTGGACTAAGAGTTCGAGTGCTCAGAAAACAGGCTTCTTCCGCAGTCCTTCTGAGCGAACACTGGGAGCTGGTCTTCAGCGGCGTTCATCACACTCAGCTCCCATGCTGGCGACACACTCAGGGGACGGTACACTTGTGCTGGCGAACTAATTGCTCTTTTCCAGACCCACACTGTGCTCAGCTGAGGCAAGAAAAAAACAGCAGTGCTTATCACCATAATGAAGAACAGCTGCTTTCAGTCAGAACAGGAACAAAAGGCTTGCAAATGATGGAGGCAGGAAATCAAAGGCTGCATACAAATATGCGTACTTCCTTATATACTTGGTGGAAAACAGTATGTGAAAAGAGTAGCATGTTTAATGGATTCATAGTATTTCTTAAACAGTAGGTGAAAAGTACCCAGATGACCTACCACTACTGACAACATGGTGGATGTCATATGTCTGGATTTCAGATCTAGTGCATACTATATATAGAATGCACTTTTCAACAGTCGCGTATTCAAAAGAAGTACCTACCCAGAAAGGATGCCATTTGGACGCAGCCATAGCCAGCGACCATAGGAGCCCAATCTCATGAAAGTTCGTATCAATTGCACGAATGTCATTTCTCATGCCATTTATACACCAAAAATAGTTTTTGTATGCATATGGTATGCGTTTTTCACGAGCATATGATACGCACTTTTTGGCGTATATAATAAGTAGGAACTCCCCCCCCCTTCCCTTCCCCCTAAACCTACCCAAGGGGTTTTCAGTGCGTAGCATATGCACGGAAAAACCATTTTTGGCGTATAAATGCCACGAGAAATGACAATCGTGGTATAGATACGCACTTTCATGAGACTGTGTTGGACCATAGATATCCATAATAAAGGCTAGACGTTGTGTTTTAATAGTGCATGTAATAGTGCATTTTAAATAACCATAACTTGTTCAATTTTCTACCGATTTTCAAATGATTTGGTTTGTTATAAACAATCAGAGATGTAGTTATGACACTGTATACTTATGAATAATATGTATAAATAAATAATCATCCAGAATTATAGCCACGTTAATAACGTTTATAAGAAACCAAACCAAACGTTTGTTAATCTGTTAAGATTTCAACAAGATAAGAGTATTCGTGCTGATCACTAATCTTACATCAGAGCCTGCCAGAAAACTTGCTTGTGACAAGATGGCCGCTGGTGATGGCGATAGAGACTCCGCCGTAAGACATCTAGCCTTTATTATGGATATCTAAGCCAGCTACAGTCTCTCTGTAATGCTCTGCATTTTAGATTTTGTGGTTGCATTAAAAATAGCACAAATAATTGTATCTATGTTATATATTTCTGTTAGATATGTACTTACATTATCCCGACAGTTTCCACCAAATTTCAAATACGGAGAAATTTATAGTTTAATTCGGAGACACGGGACGTTTCTTTATTTCCGTTTCGTCGCCCGTCTATGGCGTCATATAACCTTTGACTCCTCTATTTTCTCTAACTTCCTTGCGGAACCCGGCGAAACCGCCAAACACAAAGGGGAACACTGGACTACCGCCAATAAAGCAAAGAAAATGACGAAGAAAAAAAAGTAGTACGTATTTTTATGTGTGTAAATCACGTGCCCGCTCACGAGCGCTCACTCTTAACAGACACACTGTCCCCGGTGCTGCTCCTCGCGCATAAAGCGCTCCCCGTTCACAGTAACCGTGTCGTCTCATTCAAAACAGCCAACTGTTGCTGTTAGCGAGCCTCGCACATTGAATACTCATATGAGTCAGGCTGCGAATGTACGTGCCCACTTCAGCGCGCTCATGCTTACTAAATAAACGCCTCACCTCCGGAGCCGCGCACTTACTACATTCCCTTTAGCCTTTAGCACATAGTGGATGAATAACGCAAACCCAGTCAAACGTTTGACTGCAGTATCTTATGTGCTTTATAATATGAAAAATGTTCTAAAATAGGTCATTTATTGAAGTAGCGTAATATTAATATTTATATTTGTCTGTATTATAGTTATGGACCACGATTACGCTTTGCCTGCACGTTCTGCTGCTACAGCCAGCTCATTAGCTAAAGCTCAAACGTACCTGAAAAATATGACCCGAGAAGGGTTTGGGACAGGAGAAGCATGACACAGGTAAACATTGGGGTTGCATTTAAAGCTTCTTGACAAGCTAAATCTACAGAGAGATGCCGTATATCCGTATATTTTGTGAAACGATGATGTCATGAGCTGAGCTGGTTGTCATTGACAGCGACAACAACTCCCGTGAGCCCACGCTCTTTCCCGACGTCATCAAAGTACGTCTTTTGTTATGATTTTAAACGAGTGACCCCTGGTGGCCAAAAATCGCATACTGTACGTTTAAATGTCTTATTTTACACTTGAGAACATGTGCAAAAATGAGCAAATCCTTTTTTGAGTCAATTCGTTTGTTTCGTTCATGCGTCACAAAAATGAATCGCAACTCAGCATATATGCTACAAGCAAGCTCTTGCGTCCCATCTGAACTCTTGTTTTGGGTTGGTGCGTTGATGGTCTCTTCTTCTTTTGCTCTTTATCATGTTGTGGCAGTTAGCAAACAGCGTTGCAGTGACGTGTACGCCCCCTTCTGGATTGTAGTGTGGATCGCCTGTGACAGATTGTAGTTGTCGTCTGACTTTATGCACCGCAAACACCATGTGGACTCCACATTACAACTGAACAAAAATAATGATTATAGGGGTTGAGTGAATCGTGAAGAACCCCATGAATTTTAACAATATTCTTTTGAAAGAGTCCGACATTAGAATTTGCATTAGACTTCAAAGCTTTAACAATATTCTTTGTTCCATAACCAAATCAGCTACTAGACTTGAGTATCATAGGCCAACAACAGACCAGTATGTTGACCAGGTGACACACACAGCATGCAGGAGGCCTTGCAGTAATTCATAAACATCTCATACTCATTCAAAACCCCCAGAAATGTATCATCCATGTAGCCTGGCTAACGTCTGGGAACCACACGTTCATTTTCTCGTATTTGAGGCATGGTTTACGAATGCCTGGTGCCGTTTATTGGGTGATAAGAATGTCTATCAAATGCGCCTGCAGCTCATAGCCAATCGTTTACAGATTAACATAGATGTTAAAGTTGTTATTTGCATAGGAAATTGATTAATGACTAAAGTGTCAACAACTTTAATCGGGTACGTGTGCACAGCTGAAAGTTTTGCTACTAAAGCGGTAGCTGTATATTGATATCGAAAAGAAACACAACTTAGTGGCACTGTGACAACCACAGTAGGTAGTCTACAGGCATAATTACAATATGATATTAATAAATACCACTTACCATTTATAAATGGACTTCGTCGACAACGATGCCTAGCAGGTTGGTACTATACAACTCCGTGGCTAACATGTCTTGCCACTTTGCGCTCATCCAGGGCTCGGGACTGCCGAACAGAAAGTTGGTATCGACAATTCTTTATCGCATTTTCTTTCTCGGGACACAGCTGAGCGGCAGATATTCCAAGGTTGACCGCCTTATGTACCTGGTCATCCAAAAGGGTGATTAATGCCGAGACAACAATAACGACTGGGGTCTCGCGAAGTTTAATGCCAAAAGCTGCACTTTTTTCTAAATAAACTTGCATTCTGAACTACTTAGAACAATATCTAAGGCTGCATCAAAAGGTAGCTTCTCATTATAACAGTGGAAAAAAATTGAAATACTCACAATGCTGCTGCCATGTTGAATCCACAGATATAAACAAACTGCTTCGGTGTGTCGCATAGATGTCGCCATCGTCTTGCTGGTCCCTCCCCGTTCGGTGATTGGTTCCCTAAATGAGGCGAAAATCTGGACCATGGTATCCAGACTGCCTTTCAGCGTGAATAAAATTGCGCTGCGGGAAGGCAGCATGGGGAAACCCAGACTATCCTCCATGCTGTTTCATTATGTCTTTAGACACTTTGCATGAAGAAATCACACCCTTTGTTGGTATTCAAAGCTTTGTTCACACTGGACACAATTACCATTTACCATTACCTCTCTCATTTTCTTGGTAAACATGTTCAGATTTATATTTGAGGTTTATCTCACTGGTAACTGTTAAACTCACCACCCCTAAACCAAACTCCCATCCAGGTCACGGCAACAATGTAACCCCTCCAGTTTTACTTGCACAGCTCCGAGCGGGATTCGGACCAATGTTTCCGGCGTGGGAGGCGTGCACTAGCCTGGTCCAACCAGTAGATTTGATTTGTTCAGAGAGTCTGGCTGCTTAGAGAGTCTGAGTCGCATTGAAAAGCATTAACAGAAACAGTTAAGACATGCAAAAGCAGCACCATAGTACCCTAACATTGTAACTAAGGCTGTCAGTTAAATGCGTTATTAGCGGCGTTAACGCAAACCCATTTTAACGACGCCATTTTTTATTGCGCGATTAACAGCCATTTTTGGCCTAGCAAACTTTGTAGATTTTTTTTATGCTTTTTCAATAGGAGCGCGGAATGAGTGCCGCTGCAACGTTTTGTTGCTTCGTCGACCAAAGCGCAAGCGGATCTAGCTAGACCGGAAACAAAACAGGCACGCCGCACACACTTTTTGGGCTTGCGAGCCGGCCAAATAGTAGGTTAACGTTAGGTTTTGAGTAAATGACGAGCGCAAGACACTGAAATGGATGCCAATAAGTTTCTGTTGTGTAAATTTACTTTACTAAAAAGTTGCCAAATGGTTCCATTGACTAGACCAAAGTGATCTGTGTGTTTTGTCGTTGTCAACTGATCATCATCGCTACACGTCCAGTCTGAAATACCGCTTGATGGCCAAGCACACACACAAACACAGCTGATGCCAATTCTCCGCCCCCTCGTCAATATCAGGACCTTGTCACCTATTTCTTTCACCCTTTTATTGATGGACAGTTAGATAGTGAGAATTTTCGTGTGAAATTGAACACAGTATTGCCAATGTTGTTTTCAATAAAAAACATTTGCACAAAGCAAGCCGATCCACTTTTTTCTATGTTGATAAGAGCATTATAATGAGAAAAAAATATTGGGACAAAAAGAAATCAAGAGACATTTAGAATAGATAAAAATGTGCGATTAATCGCGAGTTAACTATGACATTAATGCGATTAATCGCGATTAAATATTTTAATCGTTTGACAGCACTGATTGTAACACTGCTCAACAAAACCAAACAATGTTACATACAATCTTGTTTGCACACTTGTTGTAAAAAGCTCTTCCATCAACATCTTTACAGTGTAAATCCAACGCATTCTCATCCTTTAACGTCATATAGAACGCTATATGACAAAACGGCGCTATGCTACGCACATGGCACCTGTTATCGTTAATATAACACGCGCTGTGAGGGCTAAGTTTAGGTGTGGGGTAGGGTGTGCGTGTCATATTCACGCTAAAGGATTTATAACGTCTTGGGTTCGCGTGTTATATTAACGATAAAGGGTGCCATGATGTGCGTAGTATAGCGCCGTTTTTGCATATAGCGTTCTATATGACGTTAAAGGATGAGAACGGGCTGGTAAATCTGACAGTGTGCTTGCTTTAGCAGAGGATGTTAACTGTTAACCTCTGGACTGAAATGTGAGCTGACTTCTCCAGCTGCTCTCTGTGCACTAAATTAGCAGTAGGTCTAATATATTTAAGCTAACTGCTGGCCCAGCAAGTTAACAGTCAGTTGAAATTGCTCTGTAACATTCCTTGCTGAGAGAGCAGTGCATTTGCAAATGAGTTTAACACTTTCCAGTCACCCATCTAACACCCAAAAGAAACATTAATACAGCATGAAATCATCATTTCTTCAATTCCCGGGCTAACTAAAGGGCTAACTGACCCATCGCTGAGCCTTTTACAGACAAGCTTTAACAAATATCCCACAGGAAAGAACTGGGGGTTTTGGAGATTTCAGATATGGACTACAATCAGTTGTTAAGTATCTTTTATCTGCCCTTTCTCATTAAATGAATTGTTAAATGATGCAATTACATGATTAAAAACGGAAGAGACTGGGAATTAGAATTGAGACAAATCCTTCTTACAATCAAGAGAAGCCTGATTTGAAAGAGATGACGATAACATTAGTAAAACATTAGGGTAAGTGAACAGAACTCTACAACACACTAGGATAATATCAGATGTGCCATCACATCTGCTAGGACCACAATCTTTCAAAATTACAAACCACAAACGCTAACAAAAAAAGCAAAAAACAAAACAAAACAAAAGAGATAATTTACAGTTGAACTGAGCTGTGAATTTACTCGATATCTTACTTTGATATTACTCGATATATCTATTTTTTTCCTTCTTTTTTTTTAAAGTACACTATCTGTTGCTGTGCTTGTTTCAGGGCGAAGCACAGCACCATTAGGTGTTAAGAGTTTGAGTAAATGTATGTATATGTATGTATATGTATATATATATATATATGCATATGTATATATTTTTGGCTACTTTATACTATTCCATGTTAAAGGTCCCGCATTATGCCCCTTTTCACAAGATGTAAAATAAGTCTCTGATGTCCCCACAATGTGTATGTGAAGTTTCAGCTCAAAATACCCAACAGATCATTTTTTACAGCATATTTAAATTGTCAATTTTTGGGGGACAATTGTCAATGTGCTGTTTTAGTGTGTGCCCTTTAAATGCAAATGAGCTGCTGCTCCTGCCACAGGGGGCGGAGCTTCATGAGCTCACGCTCAGTCTCTCAGGACAATTTCATCTCACAAAATGAAGATAATATCAGAAACTCTCAGTAACGGTGTTCACTTTGAGTCGGACAATAATGCCTACAGAGTCAGATTGCTGTATAGAGATAGAACAGTTTAGTAGTTTAATTACAGTTATTAACGTATTTGTCATCTAGTATGTATCCATTATTTATTAATAGCCTACAAGTGTGCTGTTTCGGACCAGGTCCGAATGATGATCAAACATATACTGATGAGTTTAATAAAGTTTATTGTACATCACACAAAAGATGAAGCGTCAGTTTTACTTCAGAAAATCACCGTAAGAGCTGAGTAAACACAGTAAGTTATAAGAAGTGCTCAAGTTGAGGGAGTTGAGGTAGTAGTGATGCGCGGCTGGCGGTTACAGCCGCGGATAAACCGCGGATTGGGCGGATGACGTGACTAAAAAAAATAATATTTTCATTAAATTCAGGCGGGTGGCGGGCGGTTGAAGAAAATTATGTGCCAAAATATGTTTTCTATTAGGCTACAATGAAAATATTGTACAGTAGCCTATCAGATAAGGTCAGTGAGAAGAGGTTCAGTGTGTGTGGAAGGAAGACAGAGTCGGCGTGACTGGGACTCGTGTTTATTCAGAAAAACAAAAAGAAACGAGGCGCATTCGCCACCATAAACAAAACACGCGATCCAACACTTGCTTCTCAGTCTCGGTTGCTGTAGCCGCGTACGACGTCCCAGTCCAACTCTCTCTCTCTCGCTCTCTCATTCCTGATGGTTATATGTTATCTCCACGTCACTTACTGCAATCAGACACAGGTGTTCATCATCTGCACTTGACCTACTTACTCATCGCGCGGCTCCGTCCTTTCTCTCCCGCTACAGACTTCGCAAAATCACGCCCCCCTCTCCACAGCTAGGTTTGCCGAAGTGCGTTTAATTTATATTTTTGTCCCTGCGTGCCGATCGGAGATGGAGTTCACTGCTGATATTCTGAGAGCTTTCTAGTCTCACGGCTGTCATCAGCAGCGCCTTGTATCGCCCAATCAGTGGATGGCGGGCGGGTGCGGTTTTGAAAATTGGACAAAAACGTTGATGCAGATGGATGGCGGACAGATTATGAGATTTGTGATGCGGTTGCGGATGACATAATAGCCCATCCGCACATCTCTATGAGGGAGCATTCCTGTGGGCGGACGTTAGTCAAAAAACTGTTCTACTGACGTCATTAAAGAAGGGTGGAGAGGGATGTAGTCCAAACGGGCCATTCAATGTAGTCTTCTTCTGTTAAATAAAGTATCTCCCTTGGCATTGAACTTTGAGCTTTATAATTTTACAGATATTATTTATATTCTAACAACAACATTACACACTGACTAAAGTTTGAAACATGGGATCACGAAGAACATACATACATACATACATCTTCTTCCGCTCATCCGGGGCCGGGTCGCGGGGGCAGCAGTCTAAGCAGAGATGCCCAGACTTCCCTCTGCCTAGACACTTCCTCCAGCTCTTCTGGGGGGATGCCGAGGCGTTCCCAGGCCAGCCGGGAGACATAGTCTCTCCAGCGTGTCCTAGGTCTTCCCCGGGGCCTCCGCCCAGTGGGACGTGCCCGGAACACCTCCCCAGGAAGGCGTCCAGGAGGCATCCGGAACAGATGCCCGAGCCACCTCAGCTGACCCCTCTCGATGTGGAGGAGCAGCGGCTCTACTCTGAGCTCCTCCCGAGTGACCGAGCTTCTCACCCTATCTCTAAGGGATCGCCCAGCCACTCTGCGGAGAAAGCTCATTTCGGCCGCCTGTATCCGAGATCTTGTCCTTTCGGTCATGACCCAAAGCTCATTGACCGGTAAATCGAGAGCTTTGCCTTACGGCTCAGCTCCTTCTTCACCACAACAGACCGGTACATCAACCACATTACTGCTGCACCGCTCCGTCTGTCAATCTCCCGTTCCATCCTTCCCTCACTCGTGAACAAAACCCCAAGATACTTAAACTCCTCCACTTGAGGAAGGATCTCTCCACCAACCTGAAGTGGGCAAGCCACCCTTTTCACGAAGATCACGAAGAACTGGACCTTTAATGATGCTAACAATTTTTACTGTCTACTCAACTACAGTTTTAAATTACTCCACTATTTAACTGCCAACAACCTTCATTCATTACATTTAGCAAGTCACACACTCACACTAACATTTCTGCAGCTCTTTGTTTCTGCTATAGAAAAGGTGATAGCTCTACCTCAGTACACCCTGGGCGAGACCACCTTCAATTTGCCAATTCCCCACACAGTGAAATGATAGACAGTAGAAAACTATTTTGTGGCGCAGAGGATTTTTTTTTTAACTGCCGCCCCCCATGTGACATGAAAAAATGACTGGTTCGCCCATGCTTAAAGTCGGCGTGAAACGGAAGTTGAGATTGTCATTTTTTCCTTGTTGTGACGTATATCCGAATGAAACGGCTTCTGAAATTAGAAAAAAAAAATGTAGGGCAGGGCTTGATTTCGTCCTTTGGGAATTGATTGGATCGTTGGAGGTTGGGCATTGCAAACAAAATGGAGGCAGATTTGAATGCGATTCTCTGAGAGGCGGTTCACCGATAGCCGCACCCTCATCGGATCTGGCCGCACCCTTTCGCCATTCCACGTGACCGAAAGAGAAGAGAGATTGTTTCGATGGGGGAGGGAAGGGTAATGTCTTTGATTAAAGATTATAAGAGTACATGAATTTAAAAAAAAATAATGAAGTGCACAGATAAATCATTTATAATAGACACTACAATATTGGAAGATTTGTCAATCTTTTTTTTGTCAAAGATTTGTCAGTTTGTCAATCAATGTGATTTCATGCAGACTTTAAAACCACTACTGCTCCATCTACAAGGTACTGAAGGTAATATATTGTGTGTTTTGCCCTTATGGCTTGTCAACAAGTCTACTCCATCTAAAATCAGCTTTTTTATTAGCAGTTTGCCAAATCACAAGTGTTCATTTATGAGATTATGACAGCAGTTTAATTTATACTTTTAATTATTACAGCGAATAAGTTATTTTCATATTGTTTTACTTGTGCCCTTGAGCTTGAGCTTAAAGGGATAGTGCACCCAAAAATGAAAATTCTGTCATCCTTTTCTCACCCTCAGGTTGTTCCAAACTTGTATGAATTTCTTTCTTCTGCCAACCTCAAAAGAAGATATTTTAAAAAATGTTGGCAACCAAACAGTTAATGGGTCCCATTGACTTCCGTAGTATTTTTTTTCCCAAGGACACTGAGATATTGATCCCTTTTCACCACCTGAAATTGAAGATTGACTTCAGCTCAATCCAAATGCTTCCATTGCAGAAATTGTGAGGCAATTAACAGAACAAGTCTCAACACTAGAGACACAACTGGAATACTAAGTGAGTGAAAGTTTTTCTCCGTCTGAAATAGAGTAAATGTAGGACAGTAGAACAAAAGCATAATTACTGCATTAAAAGAGAGTGTAAAATAATCCAACAAAGACTTGAAATTTGCATTAAAGCATTTAAGTCAATGGTGGATTGTTTAAAAAGATTCAGCTTGACAACCAATTCAAATCCATTATTCCTCTACTCCCATACAACCACTTCCAAGCTCATTTGTTCCTCCACCAGTTCGGGGAGTTAAAAAAAAAAACTTACCATGTGCAACAAAGTCACAGTCAACTGCCAACCAATGGACACCACAGTTATTACTTCCCAACCACCAGTAAAAGTAGAATTGATCCAGTTGAAATTATAGAACAATTTGATGAGTATCTAGATAATCGAACGCTTTCTGATTATGAAATATTTGCTTCTCTTACCTCTGTCTTGAAGGACACTGCACAAGACTGGTGGGTAGATAAAAAAAGAAATGTGCACACGTTGAAACAGTTTAAAGTCGTTTTCTTATGTTCAGTAAAACTCATGGCAAGTTGAGATGGAACCTGAGAGCATCCTAAAACTGCATTTGTAACTTCTGAGCGTGGCCCTAATAATAATAATAATAATTTGTTACATTTATATAGCGCTTTTTCAGGGACCTCAAAGCATTTCACATATGGAAGGGGGGAATCTCCTCAATCACCACCAATGTGCAGCATCCACCTGGATGATGCGACGGCAGCCATATTGGGCCAGAACGCACACCACACACCAGCATTTGTGTTCCAGAGATTTCCAGGACGCACGAGAACTGAACAAGAAGAAGTAGAAGTAGATCGCAATTCTCACGCATGCGTCGTGGAAATCTCTTGAACTCTCATCTCAGGCCCAGAAGGAAGATAAGGAATAGTCGAATAAAGTCGTAATTTTTGTTGTTTTTTCGGCACAAAAAGTATTCTCGTCGCTTGATAAACTTATACTTGAGCCACTGTTGTCACATGGAATATTTAAACATTTTCTTCAATGACTTTCTAAGCCGTCAAGTTTCAATCCCTTAGGAGCCTATGTGGTAGTGATCAAGCCCTCAAATTTAATCAAAAATATCTTCATTTGTGTTCCGGAGACGAACGAAGGTCTTACGGGGTCGGTACAGTATGGGGGTGAGTTATTAATGACTTGATTTTTATTTTTGGGTGAACTAACCCTTTAAAGGAGCATAGAAGTGAAAGGCAGCTTACCTTACCTTGGAGATCGATGTTGCTGTCTAAATGGAGCTCTAAAGAGCCAACACACTTGATGTCACTGTCTAGGTAGAGCTCATAAGAGCAGAGGGCTCAGCAAAATGCTCTAATTTAAAGGCTCATAAAGGAGCAGCTTGCTTAAACCCCATCCTCTGGGAGAGGCAGCTGCAACCTCAGAGAACATAAGGGAGCTGTCTGCTTAAAGGACCCGTACTGTAGGGGAGGTAGCTTCAACCTTTATTCTGCGTCTAAATCTTCAGAATTAGGTGTAGCAAATTAATCAGTAGCAGTGAGAGATGAGCTTAAACAAAAACATCCCTGTTCAACTCCTCCAATTGACCTATGGCTAAGCCACGCCCCCTCCACTTACTCGGACACACAGTCAACATTCGGGGACAGGCGCTATGGCAGCGGTCACAGTAGGAGACATTTCACAGGAGGCAATTGGTGATTTTTTAAGACAGAAAGATTATATATCATCTCGAAGTCACCTAAAGGGCATTAACTATGCATTGGAGGGTTATATTAATAATTTTATTGTTGAGAAGGACGATGAAAAGCTTCAGCTGCAAGTCAGTCTAAACGCGATAAACCGCATATCGTTGCCATTACCGTTTGGTGCTGCAGTATTTACATGAATCATTCAGCACAACAATGTTAACATTTGTTATCTCGGTTGTTTACAGATATGTTTATGAAGGTAAGTAACATGATGTACAACGCAGCTGGAAGCTAAATTGAACGTTTTCTAATGTCAGTCTAACATTAGCCTAAGGTTACGTTAGAGATTTTAAAGATAACGTTCAAATACGTTGTTGACTTAACTTGGATCAGATGTAGACATCCTTGTTTAATTTATCCACGTTTTGTTGGTGTTGTGGTCTACCGCATAACTTAATCGCATAACTTAATCCAGAGCAGACACTTATCTCGGTTGAGATGTGGTTTGGGAAAGGGTAAAAAAATACACACAGTCGCCTAGTGTCGGAGTTGCATGTACACATGCACACCGTTTGACCATTTTAAACTTAAAATGACAAGAAAAAAACAAATGAAAACTGACTAACTGCAATGCATTTCAATGGAAGTGGAAGCAGAGAATGTCCGAATGTATTGGGTTAGCTGCGCACTGTGATTGGATCATCGCATTTGAGGGCGTGGTTTAGCCATAGGTCAATTCCTCTGCACGACCCTATTCATAGTGCTTATTTACTTAGAAAGCATGCTCCCTTATTGAAGTTTATCTATACCTTTGGTCTATGGAAGAGAGTAGGATCAGTTTCCTTATTAGGTCAACATATGATGTCCTCCCATCACCGCAGAACCTAAACCTCTGGGTAGGAGAGGAACCCTCTTGTCCTTTGTGTTCATCATCTGCCACATTAAGGCACATTCCGACAGGATGTAAGGTGGCTCTTAGCCAAGGTCGGTTTACTTGGCGCCATGACCAAGTACTGCGATGTTTGGCTTGAGCATTGGAAGGCAAGCGTAGTACGGGCAATAAGTTGCCGCACGCAAAACATTACATGTAGAAGACAGTATTCCTCTGCCCAGGCGAGCAACCACCAAGAAAAGGTGTTAAAGTCCCCGTGAACCAGAAGTTGCAAACGATTTTTCTCCAGTGCTGTGACGCAGTGGCGGCTCCAGACAATTTTGATTGGGGGGGCAATGGGGGGTCCTGGTCATTTCAAGGGGGGGTCTCATGAAAACCAACAAAAAAATACAGTTGACACGGCTAATAACTGCATATTACTGCTACTTAACAACAAAAACAACACAGCATATCAACTACTTTGTTTTTAATTAATTTCGGTTTGCAAACAATATGCTCGAACTTTAATTGCCATAGCCACACCACACCCATTACAGAAAACATATTTACAAAATGTGATGATTGGTTGTAATTTCAGAGGGAGTCAGTAGTGGTGGCTGGGGGTTGATACGAACATGGATGAATAAAGCAGCAGAGAAAATGTTCATGAAAAAGATGCAGTTTAATTCAAGCACAACAATGAACAAAACACATAGGCTAGTATCTATTCTCATACTCTCACCACCTTTTGATTACCCTACTTTACACTTAAAGCCCTGTTTTAAGATAGTTTCTGATGAAATAGAACGGTTAAGATTGAAATTTGGTCAAATTAGCTACTGCTGTCCCGAGAACTTGTGTTAGCACTGGAACAATCATTCATAAAACGCATAAACTTTCGTTTACAAAGACGTGAAACTCACCGAGTGGTCTGGGATGTTCACTGAAATGCTCACGCAAAAATCGCTGCAAAAGATGTTTTCCAAAAGGTTTTAAAATAGTTTTTGTACAACTACATTGACTTGACTTGGGACAAAACTACGATATAAAACCATGGAAGGCATCTTTTACAGCGATTTTATTATGATTTTGTATTCTATTTCATCAGCAACGATCTTAAAACAGGGCTTTAAGAGTAAAATACCGAACTAACCCTTTAAGTCTCCAGTCTCCTCCTGTGTCTACTTCTCTCCTCTTAACTCTCCAGTCTCCATCAAGCAGGCCTCGCCCTCCACGGCAACAGGTATATTTTCACTCCTATTGCTATAATTTCCGTCAGCTCTCATTATATAAAGCGATCCATTTTTAGCTTCGTTGCAGCTCGCGCGGGCTCGCGGTAGCGCCTTGAATACAATGACGCAAGGTGTAGCAGCGACGTTCATGGGGCGTGGCATTGATTCTTGTGTTTATATTTTGTATATGTCGAATAAATTATTTATGATTATTGTTCTGCCTAGTTTGAAGAGAAACATTTTTAAATCTTTATCCTGCATAAATATATTTTTTAATCAGGAAGTGGGTGGGGGGTCGAATGGGGGGTCACAGCGTTTTTTGGGAGGGTCTTAAGACCCCCCAAGACCCCCCCTGGCGCCGCCACTGCTGTGACGTATTCCCAAGTGAAACGGAATATTGAACAGAGGGCAGGGTTTTACTCTAGCGCTCCTCCTCTCCATCTCTCGCTCATAGCAAACTAACGGTTTGAGGGGAGTGGTTAAGCGTTTCCCCACCCAAGCTGTGAAACCTACGTCATCAGAAAAAGAAACCATTCCAGAACGGAAGTAACTTTTCAGATTTTGATTAAAGATTACCAAGGTAAAACATTTTTTTTTTTACATATATTTACTTGCACGGATTAATTGTTCACCACAAGACTAGTAAAATGCGCTAACAAAGTAAATAGGTTCAATTTTGATTTCACAGGGACTTTAACACCAATTCTTGCCCAGGACAACTGGAATCTGCTAGGGACTGGAAGATGCTGGCTGATCTTGATCAACGGCTTATTTTTCCACCTGAGATTGCTACCACTAACTTACGACCAGATATTGTTTTGTTGTCTGGATCAGCACGCATTATTCAGCCGATAGAGTTAACAGTGTCATGGGAGGATGCGGTAGATGAAGCGTATGAGAGGAAGAAATTGAGATATGCTCATCTGGCCACTGAAGCAGAACAGCGAGGATGGAGAGTCCAGGGCCCGTATACCTAAAGAATCCTCTCAGAGAGCTCCGAACTTAACCTAAAAATTCCTTGCCAGGAGTTTTAGCTTAGAAGTGATTCCAGAACATTTTCAATGAACTCTGAGCAAGGAATGGATGGAGAATCCTATCTTAGTGAGGAGGTGTGGTTGACCCCGTTGCTAGGTATGAGTCATCATTTCAAAAGCCGTGATTGGTTGATCCTACAAGTTTGATGAAAATTAACTTTTGGTGATAATGAGCAAAGGATGTACCCTCAAATCAATAAACATAATTATACACTCTAATCTTATGCAGACTTTAATTGTAAGTAATATTTCACATTCAAGAAAATATCTGGAAAATGAATATTAAGCTGTAGGGGTTATAGCCTAACATTAGAATCTAAAATATGTGAAAACTTGTTCAGGGTTGTTTTGAACACCCTGTTCAAATATGGACCCCATTGAAAACAAGATGGCCTATTTTAAGGGGCTGTCCTTAATGAACTAGAAATTGTAACGTTACAACTCAGTGTGGTCTTAACGAGGGTAACACGGCTCAGCTTTTATCAATGTCTGTGATTGCTGGCTGGTCTATTTATGAAGGCTTGTTAAAGGACAACTCCGGCGCAAAATGAACCTTTGGTCTAATTACACATTGTTACCTAGTCAACCGTTATCTGAGATTTGTTTTCATGATTGCTGAATGTAAATAGTTTTATCTCTAAAAACAGTTTAGCCTATAACACTAGTATAATGCTAGTATATTGGGCATAGAGTAATGACAAATAAAAATCGCTTGTTATTACCACTAACAAGGCTCAAAATAGCCCCACACTAACACGACAGCATAACAAGGGTCCCTACATTCAAACCGAAGCATTGAGAACTTTGTCAGTGTCCGTACAGTTTAATAAGAAGATATTTTATACACACAGTCAACTTCGCGAATACAGGAAGAAGCCATCTTTGAAAAATAGTCTCTACCAGTCGATCTACGAACGCCGATCCAAGTGCGCTGGTGAGATGTGAATAAGGTGATGAGGTGAGCGCGAACAGTAGGCTATATGTACATACTAAAGAGAAGAAAATGGTTCATGTTTGTGTTTCTTCCGGAAACAACGGACCATATGAGATTCTGCACAGTTCAGCGCACTTGGATCGGTGTTCGTAGATCGACTGGTAGAGACTATTTTTCAAAGATGGCTTCTTCCTGTATTCGCGAAGTTGACTGTGTGTATAAAATATCTTCTTATTAAACTGTACGGACACTGACAAAGTTCTCAATGCTTCGGTTTGAATGTAGGGACCCTTGTTATGCTGTCGTGTTACTGTGGGGCTATTTTGAGCCTTGTTAGTGGTAATAACAAGCGATTTTTATTTGCCATTACTCTATGCCCCATATACTAGCATTATACTAGCGTTATAGGCTAAACTGTTTTTAGAGATAAAACTATTTACATTCGGCAATCATGAAAACAAATCTCAGATAACGGTTGACTAGGCAACGATGTGTAATTAGACCAAAGGTTCATTTTGCGCCAGAGTTGTCCTTTAACAAATATCCTACAAACATAGAAAATGGAGAATGGCCATTTTGTACAGCTGCTTAGGGGAACTCCTAAGCCACTAAAAGTCCTCTTCCCTGCTCTTAGCAGATCTCGCCTTAGGAGCCCTTTTAAGCACTAGGAATCTTGAGGAATAGCTTTTATATTAACTGGGATTTTCGCTTTTAGGGGAAATTCTAAGAAAACGTCATGACTCTGAGAATTTTCTTAGAACTTGGCCGTTAGGAGCCACTTTTTGCACGAAAATTCTTTAGGGATACGGGCCCAGGTTTATCCAGTGGAAGTGGGTTGTCGAGGTTTTGCGGCACACTCTAAAACCCGGTTCCTCATAGACGTCGGATTCAGTGGCCGAGTGTTGCATCGCACAGTAAAGAACTTATCTGAAGCAGCAGAAAGGAGAAGCAACTGGCTGTGGTTGAGACGGAAAGATTCTAGCTGGCTATGTACAGGCTGCCATGTTGTGGTTTCGTAGAATTCTTGAAGAGTCTGTTTGCATAGGTTGCACTGAAATTAGTCATTACTTTTCTTTGTATATTGTTTGAATGACGGTGGTTGGCCAGATATTATGTTTTGTGGTAGGTGGTATGCCATGCGAAACCGTTTGCCACTGAAACTGCTTTATAACGCACCAGTGGGGCTCGACCACCATAGTCAAAGGGGTTGGCGCATATGGTTGGGTTGCGCGAGATTGTGGTTAGTTCTCAGCAGCAGGAGGGATGTAGAGGTCAGTAAGCTGGGCTGAGTTGAGTCGGGGATGGAGGGCGGTGACTCTGGGACGCTAGGGTCACTGTCGAGCCCTCTTGAGGTGTCGTGGGCTAGTCGATGAAACACTGAGGACAGAAGGTGCCCACTTGAAGACCCTAGAGATGTCCCCTACTCGGCTCAATCCAGACGGTTGTGGTGTTGGTCCACTAAGGAGACCACTGTAGTTGCAGCCGTCGTGCGTGCTGATGTGGCAAGTACACTGTAGCCGTTAATGCCGGACAGAAGAGTCACACCACCATATGGAATGGATGGAGAAGCATAGTTTACTGTAAAGCTGGTTTTGCTTACAGTACCTTGGCGAAAGCCAAGTATAAATCAGCATGAAGTTTTAACATCTAATGGAAATCAATTATATATGATGGTTATAGTATGCACTAGGGTTGGGTATCGTTTGAATTTAAACGATTCTGATTCCGATTCCTTGTTTCGATTCCGGTTCCTAACGATTCTCGATTCCGATTCGTTTAAGAGGCAGGGTCAAAAAAGTTTAGCTAACCATGCTAACCAACGGTCTTTCTGAAGGAAATACTTCTGTAAAAATACTCCTTTTGTCACAAATTTAGCATTTTGCCGAGATTTCGTTATTTTTAGAAAAGTGAAGCCACACTTTGGATCGCCGACGTAAGGTACTCATGTTCGACTCGCGCGGTTATGCCAACACTTCCGGTAGACGCTTCTTCGTTGGTGTTGTTCAGCGGTTTCTTCTTCCGGTCGGCGGACTGTGAATATCGAAACTAGGAATCGAAATTTTAACTTTTGAACGATTCCGGGAAAAACGAAAAGTTAGTCTCGGTTCCAATCGATACTCGATTCTCGATACCCAACCCTAGTATGCACCAATGAGGAACGAAAGTATTCTGGAAGAAAAAGCCAATTAAGGAATCAATTAAATCTCTACAGTAAATTTAAGATGCATAACGGATGTCTACGTTAAATACGTACTAGCTGTTCATCTCAAACACGCAATTCATATGCAAGAGCACAGAGCTGAAATGAGTGATGGCAATGATGAAGAATGAGAGAGAAGACGGGCGAAGCAGGCCAGCCATCCTGTAACTACAGCGCTCGGCAAAACGCTCATCTATGATCCAAAATGGTTACGGCACCACGGCATAAATCAGAGCTTAATATAAACCTACCTGTCCCATACAGACACTCTTTGAGGTGGTGACCATAGACCTCCATTATATGACTGACAGACAAGAACAGTTTGACCTAAAAATATAAATTAAATAGTAATTAAATTAAATAAATAAAATTTTATATGAAAATACCGTGGAAACAAAGACACCTACATCTTGGATGCCCTTGAGGTAAGCTAAAACATACCAAAAATTAATTTCAAAGTGAACTATCCCTTTACGTTCTGCCCCATGGTAAAGAATATAGATGACGTACACTGTAAAATATAATCCTGTAAAAAAACAGTAAACTACTGACAGCTGTGGTTGCCGGAATCATACAGTAAAAATAGGGTGTGTTACTGTTTTTTAAATTAGCAACTAAATACCGTATTATCAGCTACAGTATAAAACCAGAGAATGTCTAATTGAAGAGAATTGGCACAGGCTGGTTACTTCCAGGTTCTGGACTGGCTGCAGTAACACGACTCTGTCCACGCGGGGGTCGAGTGAAATCCGCTTTTCTCAGGATGTAATTTTTTGTCAAGTAATTTGAAAGTTGCATTCAAAAGGGGGGCCTAAGATAATACACTCAGCTGAAAATTGCATTTTTAAGTTCACTTATCTGCTCTAAAAATCCGTTCAAAAATGTGATGACGTCACACAATGGCAGACTGCTAGCGTGTTCCGGCCAACAACGGCCTAACCTGTAAGAAATCGAAAGGACATAAGTACTCGTTCATTCGACTTTTGGCCTATAATCTATATTGAACTTGAGGAATCAACAATAAAATCTATGTTAATTTAACGACAAGCAAGAGAAAGAGACACATTTAGCCGTTTAGCCCCATAGACTCCCATTCATTCTGCGCTCGCCCGCGATCACCTCCAGTGGAATTCTAATGGAACTGCAACCAAGATGATACACAATAGGGCTAATAGGAAGTGCCAAGGCTCTCCTTTAGACGGGCTCTGATAAAACTTTAATTTAACAGCAACACAAAAACAGTAACACCCCGTATAGTTATTGTATGATGCTGGAAACCGCAGCTGCCAGTAGTTTACCAGTTTACCATTACAGGATTCAAATAGAAACATTGTTTATCAATCAATGTGACTCTGGTAATGTGAAGAAACACAAACGACACATTGTTTAAAACACAGCAATACCAGACAATGAACAGAAGGGGAAGAGGAACTTAAATACACAATAATAATGAACTCAAAGACTAACAGGTGTGATTGTTAATGAATATTTGTGGTCACAAAAGACTGACAGGAACACAGGAAACAGGTAGGCAGACAGTGTGAAAACAAAACTGAAACTTCATGTGACAGTAACAGTTAACTTTCCATACCTGTAACACTGGCAACACATTCACATTCATAATTTGCTGTTGACAGACTGTAGTGGAAACATTCAAGGTTAAACATTAGTTGATAATAATGGGAATTGCTCTATTTTGTTGTTGTTGTTGTAAATTCTTTTGTTTGTTGTCACACTTGCAGTGTACAGTGCTACAGAAAGGAAGAGAAAACAGTTTATTCAGATTTCTCAGGACAGCTGTCTGTCTGGTGTGAGTCACAACTATCACAGGCTAAACAAATTCACTGATGAGACTCAACCCTTCAGTCTGGACAGCAATGTGAAAACAACAGACAACTGAGAAAACAACTCTGAGGTGAAATCTCGTGGAACCATTCCCAGCCTTCACAGATGTCTTGCTAAACGCTGTGTATGTGCTCAAGAAGTGCGTCACCTTTCTGTCCTGAACTCGGTTGGTTCACTTGGTTCAGACACTTAAGTATAACGGCGTAAATAACTTGTTTTAAAGGTGCGTCACATAGCGAAATTGAAATTCGCAGAGCAACAGTACGTGACCTCACCTTAATAAAAGAATGACGTTAAAGGGTCAATGTTTGGAAATAAGGTTCACTCATAAATCACTTGGTTTGCTGGTAAGCTGAAGTTTTAGGGCTTGAATTCGAAAATAAAGTTAAGGTAGTATAGGCTACCTTAAGCATTCTACGGTCATAGTGAAGAAAAGGTTGAATAAAAAAAGTTGCCATTTTTGCCAATTTTGTATTATTATTTCTATAAAAAATATGCCAATAGATATGTATGCCTATATTGTTTATTAGCACAAAGCTTTGTCATGTGACAAGAAAATCATGTAACAGGAAATTACATTATAGATAGGACAGTCATGATAGCTGTCTGATAGCCCCTCATCCTCCAGTGTGTCATTAAAGCAGTTAGTTAAAGGAGTAGTTCACTTTTGAAAAAACTTTTGCTGATAATTTACTCACCCCCATGTCATCCAAGATGTCCTTGTCTTTCTTTCTTCAGTCGAAAAGAAATTAAGGTTTTTGATGAAAACATTCCAGGATTTTCTCCATATAATGGACTTCATTGGGAACCAAACGGTTCAAGGTCCAAAAGACAGTTTCAGTGCAAACTGTTCAAAGGGCTTTAAACGACACCAGACGATGAATAAGGGTCTTATCAAGTGAAACGATCGAGCATTTGAGCAAGGCGAGCATTTGAGCTTATAAAACTTAAACTTTGTTGTTTATTTATTTTTTTTAAACTTTGTGATTTATTTTTGAAATGAGCGATCGTTTCGCTTGATAAGACCCTTTTTCATCGTCTGGTGTCTTTCTTCATGCCAAGTGTCCAACATTACACACTTTGTTTTTTCCAGTAAATAAGTGCGTCATCCGGGAATTCTTAAGGCCACTTTCTCGTATTGGAATTTTCATGTGAAAACAGTAATCACATATTATAGTAGTGCACAAATACACAAATCGAAACACACCTAGGTTCAGTTATTAAGGCACGTTCACATAGCAACAGAATAGCCTATGGTTGTCAGTGTTGTTGATCTGTTTTTTGTTATAAGCAATATGAGCTGCTGTGTGTTCAGAAGTTTGTAGAATTACCCAACCAATTAAATAACTATAGATGGAAAAAAATAATTGGTAGGCCTTTTAAAACGTGAAAAACAACTATTCCAAATGTATACACCGTCAAAAATATTGTTGCAAATATCACAATTTACAACTTAAAATAACTTTCCCTGATTTACCTTGGCTAACTCAAATATTCAAGTTGTTACTCACTTAACATTTTAAATCGACTAAACGTAACAATTTAAGGCAGCATTATGGGATCAACATCCCAAATGTATTGCTTTTTTTTTTTTTTTTTTTTTTTATTGCAACATAGAATATACAAAGAGATTTACATGACAATACAGCTCACAACAAATAGAAAAAAAAGGAGGAAAAAAAAAAGAAAAAAAGAAAAAAAATCATGCCAGGGGTAAAGTTACAATAATTTAAAGTTACAAAATACTTCATAGGTCTTTCTTGCTTTTTTGTTCTTAATTTTATCTAATGAATTACCATATAGTTTAATCTCTTTCATAAAGTGTTCAAAGCTTGGCTTATCCCAAATGTATTGCGGCCGCGGACCACTCATTGGGGTGACGTCAACTCCTCTCTTCGATTGATTGGCTAGAGAAGAAGCTGTCAATCTTGAATTATGGAAACAACGGTGACACTTAAGCCCGCCCTAATTTACATGAAACTCGAACTGCGACATTTGGAAGAGCGAAAAACATGAACATAAATTTAAGTTTGTGCAAAAAAATTGTATGCGTTTAAAGTTTTTATTCATGCTTGTTATTTTTTTTTGATTTACGCTTCTTATATTTTGATCCGTGACCACGTTCTTTGCTTTTCTGGTAATTTTGCATTCTTTTTTTTCAGTTTGTGCAATATATTATTACATTTTTGAATCCCGCTTATTATTTTTTGATCCGTGGCTGCAATACATTTGGCGGGATTTTGATCCCATACAGCATAAAGACTTTTTAAATAATTATTATTTCTTCAGAACAAAATGAATAACATAACTTGCAACGTAACAAAATAAAATGATATCAAATGAATGTGTAATCAAGAAAAAACAAATATTAGACAAAATTACTAATCTACATGTGAATGATGTTAGAGAGGTACCGCTTCTTATTCCTACAATATATAACAATACTGATGAAATAATTCATAAAATGAATATAGCGCACCTTTAAACTAGAGAAAAGGTACTTTAATGGCAGCAACACAATGAACACAAACGCTTTGTGTATAGACCATTTCAGAAGATGTAAACAACACTGGTCCAGAAGCACTTCCTGTTTCAGTTTTTTAACACTACATAAAAGCTGGGATAAAATACAACCAACAGAACATTTAAAACTGAATCAAAAAGTTAAACAAACATCTTTAAGATGTTTCCTTTACATGTAAAATAAAGAAAACAGTTACAAACTGAAACAGGAAGTGCTTCTGGACCAGTGTTGTTTACATCTTGTGAAATGGTCTATAGACTAAATCTGCGTTCAATTCTTATTTAGGTTTTATTCATTTATTGAAGAGAAAATAAATTGAATTATGACTCTAAATGCAGTAGTGAGCCAATTTTCCATTCTCACAATGCGTAATGGCTTCAGTGCCATCTAGTGGAGACCATGCCATTAAAATACTTGAACGTGCAGCATTTAAAAACTGCATTACAGTTAATAAATCTTGCAATTCCACTTAAAATAAAAAACACACAGCGCTGAAAATAAAAATATCACCTGATAAATGATATGCTGAAATATGAAGCATTTAGGTCGCAACCACAAAGCAATGCCACTGACTCGGTCCTGCCACCTATAATAAAGTGTGCATGTGTGTTGCTTGCAGCATGTCTTGATATCTGTCAGCTCTTTGTTGTGGCTTGTGCACAGCAGCGGCAGCGGAAACCGTCTTAAGTAAGAACATGTGCTGCACTTCATCATGTCAGCAGCAACGCACCCCTGAACTCGTCTCCAGTAAGGGTGTGCAAGAGCGCTTCGGTATCACACCAGGCAAGGCAATGAATCTCAAAGACAGCAAGTCAATTGTACGTAAAAATTTATTCAGCATAATTTAAAATAATTTCACGGTTAGTTCATTTACACAAATTTATTTTGGTTACAAAAAGGCAATTTTGACAAAATTGAGTTCCCAGTGTATAAAATGTAGTACCACATACCAGAGACACACAGCATGCTAGGCTGAAGTGGTGAAACACAAACCAGTTCAGTCACATTCACCACTGCGTTACGGTTTGCTTACATCGAGTTCGGCAACACTCACGTTAAATCAACACGAGGAATGATTAGTTGAGACGCTCTCCTGGATTTAACGAGAGACTCGTGTCAGGTCCAGTTATTACACTTAAAATCTTTGTATCCAAGGCACTCTTTGGCCATGCTGGGCAGACAAGTGAGAAAAAGCAAAAAGTTCAAAATGTAAAAAAAAATGCTCAGATATTTAAAAATCAGTTATAAAACATCGGTCGTCTAACTTTTTAAAGCGAGTCACAGGTTTCCACAAAGTCGGTCATTCAATTTTGTCAGTTTTGTAAAATGTTTAACCACGGCTTCCAGTTATTAAAGCACGTTACACACATCATAACTGCAGTTCACGACTGCCTGCCACCATTAATTGACCAGTGCTGAGATGAACAGTCACTTTTATGACAATAACACTGAAAACAGTCTGCGTGTGAGATGAGGATATTGAAATGCGGTGGCCAGAACACGAGTCGACAGACCTCTTATTGAACATGCAACCTCACATAAAAATAACTCCTTGGCTGATAATAACAATACAAACACACATTCATAAGCATGCGTGGAAGTCGTACACAGGTCTGAGTGCTGCTTTTGTTTGCACTGTGGACCCGGCGGATCACGCATGCCTGCTGCTCAGTCTTTGGGCTTGAAAGATAATCAGTGTTTTTGTCACACAGCGCAGCGAGGGCGAGCCGTTCGCTGGCTCTGAGGAATGAGGCGTCGACGACTCCTGTGAAGCGTCAGATAGCGAGACTAGGATTCAGGCGAGTCGAACTCGAGGCTTCGTGGTGAATTACAGTACGGCGTGCGGAGAAGAGAATATGGGCTGCTGTCCTGACACCAGTACTAATATAATACTTGTTTAACCGCAGGAAGAAGCCCTTTACAGAAGCACATGAGGCGCAATTCTCAGGATCATGGGTTAAAGGAATAGTTCACTTTTAACAAAAAAAAAAAAAAAAAACTTTTGCTGATAATTTACTCACCCCCATGTCATCCAAGATGTCCATGTCTTTCTTTCTTCAGTCGAAAAGAAATTAAGGTTTTTGATAAACATTCCAGCATTTTTCTCCATATAATGGACTTCAATGGGAACCAAACGGTTCAAGGTCAAAAAGACACTTTAAACGACAGACAATGAATAAGGGTCTTATCAAGCGAAACGATCAGCCATTATCAAGCGAAACGATCACTTATTTAAAAAAAAAAAAAAAAGGTTTGTGTTTTAGTGATCGTTTCGCTTGATAAGACCCTTATTCATCGTCTGGTGTCGTTTAAAGCCCTTTGAACAGTTTGCAGTTTGCACTGAAAGTGTCTTTTGGATCTTGAACCGTTTTGGTTCCCATTGAAGTCCATTATATAGAGAAAAATCCTGGAATGTTTTCATCAAAAACCTTAATTTCTTTTCGACTGAAGAAAGAAAGACGTGGACATCTTGGATGACACGGGGGTGGGTAAATTATCAGCAAAAGTTTTTTAAAAAAAAGTGAACTACTCCTTTAATCTCAAAAACACCATTAAGGGTCATATCTAATCCCAAAATAACAAGTAAAAATATTTTTGGACCACTAAAAAGTTTTGCATTTCTTAAATATCACTGGAAATGTACAGCATTACAGTATTTGTTGTACCATCTTTAAAAAAAAAAATCTGTTTAAATGTCTGGACAGGAAGAGTTTCATTCTTGTATATCTAATAAAAATCTGAACGCTATAAAAAATTTTGTTTTGTTTCATTATGGAAAGTATAGTCATTTTTTCTTGATTGTGGAATAAAATATAGGCTATCCTGCAGTTTTCTACATGAAAATCATCATCGCATCCAATACAATCCTCTCTTCTTTTTTTTCAACCTGTCCAAATATTGCTTTTGTGATGACTGAACAGGTACAGGTAATAATAATAATTACTAAGGCACATCAAATATTTGGCTGGGAAACCTCTCGGAAAGGGACTCTGATGTGTCGAACTCATTCAGTCTTCATCATATTGCACATTTATCGGAAGGCACAGGACAAGAGAGTAATAAAGCCACAATCCAGCTCTACACACTCCTGAAGGACACATGCTGATGTGTCTTTCATTGAGTGGAACTGGCAATAATGGTTATTAATCATCAGAACGATAGGCAAGCGACTGCATTTTTACGAGGAATGTGGAGTGAACACGTCAAAATCAGTGAGCCGGAGGAAGTCCTTTAAGAGCTAGAAGAGAGGGCAAGATGACAAGGATACAAACACCAGGATCACAGCGTGTTTATGAGTTCACGTCCGACTATAAGAGCACGCACCTCTTGTTATTCTTTTTGGTGGCGGGGTAGAGCACGGCGCGGACGGCCTCGACGAACACCTCCCGCACGCCCTCCTGCAGGAGCGCAGAGCACTCCATGTACTTCACGGCCCCGATCTGCTTGGCCAGAGCGCCGCCCTGCTGGTTGGTGGTGGGAGCGAGCCCTTGCTCCTTCAGCTTCTTCACCGTTTCCGTATCTGAGCGCAGATCCCTCTTGGTGCCCACCAGAAGGATGGGCACGCTGGGACAGTGGTGAGACACCTCCGGGTGCCACTTGTGGCGAACGTTGGCGAACGACGAAGGGCTTCCGATGGAGAAGCAAATGATGAAGACGTTGGTTTGCGGGTACGAGAGCGTGCGCAGACGGTCGTACTCCTCCTGCCCCGCCGTGTCCCAGAGGTTGAGGCTGACCGTGCGCCCATCCACGCTCATCTGAGCGCTGTAGTTGTCGAACACAGTGGGGATGTACTCCTCGGGAAAGGCGTTTGTCGTGTACGAGATGAGGAGGCACGTCTTGCCCACCGCACCGTCTCCCACCACAACACACTTAATGGTCTGCATTCTGCGTCCACACGGGCAGCGGCACCTGCAAGCAAGTCAAGGAGGCGTTAAAGGGGTCATGGGGCGCAGAATTGCCGAAAGTCTTTGCAGTGTGTGGACACAACCACCACACAATGAAGAAAATCCATTCGCTCTTTTTTTAATAATCAAAAAAAGTCTAAACACTCTCAATAATAAGCTGTTTCTGGGAAATATGATGTCATATTGCTCATGCTCCGCACACGACAGCTGATGGACTGTCCCTTAATAGGATATTTCCAGTATTATTTCCCCCTCATTATCATTTAAAAAGACTTGCATCGAAACGGGTTGCTGTTTTTGAGGTAAAAAGGGTGTTTTACACAACCATTCAGGAATTTTAACCAAAGGCTGTTACAAACTTTACATGATGACCCTAAAATTAGATGATAACTGTAATTCAGTTTTAACTTTTGTGCATGTAGGCCTACTCATGCTTTATCATAAAGAACTGATCGAGGAATTGAGATAAATATTGAGAAAATCAAATCGACCTTGTGTTTCAAATCACAGTCAAAACATCCTGAAGATAGTTTACAGGATCTCCACTGCTAGCATAATTTGAAACGGATGCTAAGCATCTTGACTGAATCAAAACAATACATTATGCAATATAAATCCTGTCACATTTCATTCAGTTCAGGATTTTTTGGGGGGAAAGCCCGGGAATCAGAAACCAGATGACTAAATTGCTCCTTGAAAAAAGCAAACTTAACTGACTCAACTCTTAGGTTAGTAAAGTGGCATCAGGGCTCTAAACCTGACAGACTGTTATTGCGGAAGCGGCTAATGCTAACCGTTAGATTAGCTATCGCAAAAGTTTACAAGTCACTTAAAAAGCCTCATATTCATATTTAAGTTTTTTAACTAACACACCAGCACCTATTGTTAACGATGTGTTAATGCTAGAGAAGTGAACCCTTCCTTCATTTTGAAAACAGTTTCTACAGACTGTGACATTGCTTAGCTGCTATATTAGCAGTGACTGTCTCAACACACATCCACACTTCACACGACGATTAAATACAACTATTCCGCTATAATATCATTTATAATAATGTTTAGTTTACTGTACATTGTAATAACTGTTCTTATCATTATTTCGGGTATCTTCATTTTTTTTTTTTTATTTTAATTTTACTGCTGTGCGTTAACTTAGTGTAATGATGCTTTGGCAATAAACGGCCCGAACACATTTTTCAATATACAATTATAATAATAATATTAATAATAAATAAGAAAGTTGTTGCAGTTTTGACGCGCATGAACGCAGTTCAATCACTTCACTATTTTCACAGATTTGACATGGGAGTTCCTGCGCGCGCCCAATGACAACATGTATTTCCTGTATTTTTCTCACATCAGTAACATTTGTTTTACGCAGCAACTAAACACCAGAACCAACACGATTCTTCATTCAAGCACTAACACGATAATACAACTTATTAAATGACTTTCAAGAAGTTCTCACCGCCTCAGAGATCCTCGCGCGCGCCTGTCCGACTGGCGTTCAAACTCGCGTTCGCGTGAAGTTCACGCCGTGAACTCGCGCACTGTGATCTTACGGAAGCTGCAGAAAAACACAGTGTCAAAATAAAAGCCAAGAACTCGTTTAATTCTCTTGAACCCTTGTTATGAAAAGTACCTCAGATTTAATTTGTGTACTTGAAGCTTAATGGGTTAAATATTTGTCAATATTAGTATTAACGTTACGAATTTAAATCACCCTTCAAACATTTTTTCAGGACAAGGTCCTCTAGCATAATATTTATGTATTAATAGTAGCCTACATTTATTGTATGTAAAGTAAGAAATATCACCAAGAGTTCCAGTGTTCGAAATATCAGCACTAGTCAGTTCGACACATCGAAGCAGCAGAGAATCTAGATAAAGTAATTCATGGGAGCGAATTATAATTCTTAAAGCAGTAGTTCACTTTAAAAAAAAAAAAAACTTTTGCTGATAATTTACTCAACCCCATGTCATCCAAGATGTCCACGTCTTTCTTTCTTCAGTCGAAAAGAAATTAAGGTTTTTGATAAAAACATTCCAGGATTTTTCTCCATATAATGGACTTCACTGGGAACCAAACAGTTCAAGGTCCAAATGACAGTTTCAGTGCAGCTTCAAAGGGCTTTAAACGATTCCAGACGATGAATAAGGGTCTTATCAAGCGAAACGATCGCTCATTTAATAAATAACAAAGTTTTATACTGAACGAGTTGACTCTGGAAAAGATTTGTTCATTTTGATGAACGAGTTTGAACAGGAGAGTCACGAACGCGCATCACAGAACAGAGCAAGGCGACCATTTGAGCTTATAAAACTTAAACTTTGATATTTATTTATTACATGACTGATCGTTTCGCTTGATAAGACCCTTATTCATCGTCTGGTGTCGTTTAAAGCCTTTTGAAGCTCCACTGAAACTCTCATTTGGACCTTGATCTATTTGGTTCCCATTGAAGTCCATTATATGGAGAAAAATCCTGGCATGTTTTCATCAAAAACCTTAATTTATTTTCGACTGAAGAAAGAAAGACATGGACATCTTGGATGACATGGGGGTGAGAAAATTATCAACAAAAGTTTCTTTTAAAAAAAGTGAACTATTTAAACGATCTGCACAATGAAAACAAAAGTTCCATAAGTACTTAAAACATGGTATAGTATACTGATTTTATCATTATAAAAGTAATATTTTTTTGTCATTCTTTTTCATTTTTGTTAAAAATTATTATAGTACATGCAAAAATGCTTTATTTTAATTAGGACAAGTTTTGTATTTATTTTTTAAAACTGACTGATTGGTAGCCTAAGGAATTTGTGGATCACTTTGTCAATTTTCAATTAAATATATTTTATTGAACCCCCTATAAACCGTTGTAAAATTTCAGTATCGAATGGGTTCCAAAGCACTTTTGACAACAATCAGAAGTAAACACAGCAGGCTGTGTTTCGACCCCTGGCTTATACGTACCACTCCAAAAACAACCAGTCAGCAAATAAATCAATTAATGTGAACAAGGCAAGCTTTCCAGTTGACATTCCCTGAAAACATTTGAAGTTAACAACTGAAAAACACACACATGCGAATTCAAACACAAATTTTTATTATAAAAGACTGCATTGGAATATTATATTTTTTTTAAGCCATTAAATCATCATTTTAAACATTTAACATTTTCAACAAACATCAGCCTTTGTACAGAGCTTCTATGGTTACAGATTCTTCTTCTTTAATGAACCAGAAAGTCGTGTGTCGAACAGCACAGAGCAGATGGGCTTTTGTGTGTTACATCGTGCTGTTATGAGACCAATGAACCGAAAAGGCCCTCCGTTCAGAGCTTGGCTTCTTTCAAGTAAATCACAATCGTCCATAACAGCAACACATAACACTGGTTTAAATAAAAAAATAACCCAGCTCAAATCACGAGTAAAGGTGGGTTAGACATTAACTTCACCTCCACTAGCGTTTCCTGTGGACTCGACAAATCAGCACATATCTGTCCATCAATCCCTCATTAACAGCATCCGTTACGGAAGGACAGTCATATTGTCGTAGATGTGCGCTCTATATAAACCTGCTGGTGTGATCAGCAAATTTAACAGGAAGAAATATGACAGTTAGATTAAACAATCAGCTATTCGATTGAGTTTCACACTCTCCAAATTAACCAGCTCAACTTCAGAGCTGAACTGATGGACAGAACTGATATTCTTGTATTTAAATAGAAAACATTGATCTCTTGAAGTCCTGATTTTATAAATACCCATTGCTGACATAGACATCCTACAGCCGTTCAGACACACATTCAGCCTCATTCATCCACAACACACGCCAATGTTTTTGAAACATTATTCTAAACACAAAGATATAGCGTTAAAGACGTCACAACACAAAACACAGCGGCCGGTGGCTGGAATGCACGTCTGAAAGGCTGAAGGCTCGCGTCTACGATGAGCATGTGTATCTATCATCAGGCTGAATCCAACATTGCTTCAAGATCGATGCAGATTATTTTCAGCAGACACGAATGAATCGGAGCTTCTAGACATTAAGGGAGGTGGATGAGGAGGAGACATGGTAATATTGTTTTGTAGAGTTTACTGTCAAAAACACAGTATGTGTGAGAAGATCTTGCGTACGCTGCTCAGAGAAACGTTCAGTCCCACAGTAACTCCAGGCTCACAGGATTTACTGCTGGCCCTCCTTCTTCTCTCCGCTGTCTCCTCCTGAGCTCGAGCCGCTGCTGCCTTCCCTCTCTGACGCCATCTGACCAACACACACACACACACATTCAGGAGATAAGCGGATACTTCACAGACAGGCCCAAAAAAAAAAAAAAAAACACCTCCGGTGTAAAAGATGATGCCAGAAACTGTTTTTACCAGCTTAAATCACTATTAATAGTCTATACACTTTAGGGAGTTTTAATTATAAAAGGTAATAGAACCATAAAATGACTTTTGTTTTGATTGTTTGCAAGTGCAGTAACTAATAATGTTTATTTTTTGGAAATGTACATTTGACAGTAAAGCACTGAGTTTGAGTTGAACTGCAGACAAAATTAACTTAAAGGAGTAGTTCACTTTTCAAAAAACTTTTGCTGATAATTTGCTCACCCCCATGTCATCCAATATGTCCATGTCTTTCTTTAGTCAAAAAGAAATGAAGGTTTTTGATTAAAACATTCCAGGATTTGCTCCATATGAATGGACTTCAATGGGAACCAAACGGTTCAAGGTTCAAATGAGAGTTTCACTGCAAACTGTTCAAAGGGCTTTAAACGACACCAGACGATGAATAAGTCATGACTCGAAAGAAAAGATTCATTCATTTTGATGAACAAGTTCGAACAGGAGAGTCACGAACGCGCATCACAGAACAGAGCAAGGTGAGCATTTGAGCTTATAAAACTTAAACTTTGTTATTTATTTATTAAATGAGCGATCGTTTCGCTTGATAAGACCCTTATTCATCGTCTGGAATCGTTTAAAGCCCTTTGAACAGTTTGCGGTTTGCACTGAAACTGTCTTTTGGACCTTGAACCGTTTGGTTCCTATTGAAGTCCATTATATAGAGAAAAATACTGGAATGTTTATCAAAAACCTTAATTTCTTTTTGACTGAAGAAAGAAAGACATGGACATCTTGGATGACATGGGGGTGAGTAAATTATCAGCAAAAGATTTTTGAAAAGTGAACTGTTGAAGTGTTTTTAAGGCTTTGCTTTTTTTTTTTCCATATGTGCTGTTTCTTAATTTGTTTTATGAGTTATGTATTGTGTGTTCTGTTTTTGTATGTTCTTCTGTACAGCACTTCGGTCGTATTAAAGTGCTTAATAAATAAAGTTTGATTTGAACACTGATGTCAGCAACAGACTAACACATGCAGAGGGTATAGGGGACAGATGCATAGGGGAACTCTGTCATCTCACATTAGAGATTCATTATGAGATTATCCAACTGTGGGGGGATAATGGTACGATTCCTTTTTTTGTTATTTTTTGAAACCTAATATTTATCGTCCACACCAACGCACAATGACATCGTTTATAATAACAGCGTGCTACAGATTTGTATTCTGCTGGTTTAAACGCTCGAGTTCTTCAAAGCAGGACGGATTCTGATTGGCTGTCAATATATTTATTGTTCAAAAGCTTAAAAAACATAGAAAAACCATAGTTTCTCTGTGCCGTTATAGTCGCTTATGGTGTGGACTCTTTTACATTCAGAAGGATTTTTAAAACTATATCTTTATTGTTAGTTATAATCGTCCTCAGAGTGAACGGGCCTCAACGCTCTCAAAATAGTCCACTGATTGACAAAATCAGTCAAAACGAGTTTATCAGAAAATATAATGTGTAAAGAGTAACATAATTGATTGTACCTTCTTATATGCCATCTCAAAGAGTTTGAGTGACGCTTGCTGCAGGTTTGAGGCGGCTTGCTTGATGTTCTCTCCCGTCTCCGCGTCCTTCCGCGACAGGAGCTCCTGTACTTTAACAATCTCCTCCTTCAGTTTGGCACACTACAGAAACGGATCACAAACGTTTATTCAAGGCCTCTGAACATTACTGGAGTTTCAGCACTTCAGACTGAAGAAGAGTCGGACCTCATCGGCTGGCAGCTGATCCTTAAACTCCTCCATCTTTGACTCGGTGTCGTGAACGATACCCTCGGCCATGTTCACCGCTTCCACACGATCCTTTGAATTGAAATATAAAAAAAAAAGGTTGAAACAGCTTTCAAGGTGCCACAAACAAGACCACCCTCAAAAGTAGTGATGCACGATGTGAAAATTTGTGGCCGATACCGATATTAATATTTCTGTTATGACCGATACCGATATTAATATTGCATTGCTGTTATGGCCGATACCGACATGAATATTGCTGTTATGGTCGATACCGATATTAATATTGATGTTATGGCCGATACCGATATGAATATTGCTGTTATGGCCGATACCGATATGAATATTGCTGTTATGGCCGATACCGATATTAATATTGCTGTTATGGCCGATAACGATATTAATGTTGCTGTTATGGCCGATACCGATATGAATATTGCTGTTATGGCCGATACCGATATGAATATTGCTATTATGGCCGATACCGATATGAATATTGCCGATACCGATATGAATATTGCTGTTATGGCCGATACCGATATGAATATTGCCGATACCGATATGAATATTGCTGTTATGGCCGATACCGATATGAATATTGCTGTTATGGCCGATACCTATATGAATATTGCATTGCTGTTATGACCGATACCGATATTAATGTTGCTGTTATGGCCGATACCGATATTAATGTTGTTGTTCTGGCCGATACCGATATGAATACTGCTGTTATGACCAATACTGATATTAATATTGCTGTTATGGCCGATACCGATATGAATATTGCTGTTATGGCCGATACCGATATGAATATTGCTGTTATTGCCGATACCGATATTAATGTTGCTGTTATGGCCGATACCGATATTAATGTTGCTGTTATGGCCGATACCGATATGAATATTGCATTGCTGTTATGGCCGATACCGATATTAATATTGCTGTTATGGACGATACCGATATTAATATTACATTGCTGTTATGGCCGATACCGATATTAATATTGCATTGCTGTTATGGCTGATACCGATATGAATATTTGAATATTGCTGTTATGGCCGATACCGATATGAATATTTGAATATTGCTGTTATGGCCGATACTGATATTAATATTGCATTGCTGTTATGGCCGATACCGATATTAATATTGCATTGCTGTTATGGCCGATACCGACATGAATATTGCATTGCTGTTATGGCTGATACCGATATGAATATTTGAATATTGCTGTTATGGCCGATACCGATATTAATATTGCATTGCTGTTATGGCCGATACCGATTTTAATATTGCATTGCTGTTATGGCCGATACCGATATTAATATTGCATTGCTGTTAGGGCCGATACCGATATTAATATTTCTGTTATGGGCGATACCGATATTAACATTGCATTGCTGTTATGGCCGATACCGATATCAATATTGCTGTTATGGCCGATACCGATATGAATATTACTGTTATGGCCGATACCGGTTTTACCGATGTTTATATCTCTGTATAGAAAACACATAGTGAGGATTAGGGACGACAATATTGGAAGAAAAAAAAAATGGCATTGAGATATTTTATTTTTCTGCAATATAAAAACAATTTCACTAGATGTCATTCAGATAAATCGGAAATACTTTACAATAAGGTTCCATTTATTAAAGTCTAGTTAACTACAAATAAACAGAGCGCTATTTGGAAAGAATGAATCATTCTAGAATGACTGGTTTTGTCATGGAGTAAATCCGCATAGAAACTAATATTAATATAATGTTAATGTAGTTAACTAGACTTTAATGAATGGAACCTTATTGTGAAGCGTTTCCGATTCATGTCTCTTGAGTACAGTGTTGGACAGATCGGTAGTTTTAACCATTCATTAAAGTGAATCGGTTCAAAGGAGTCATTAGTTTGTGAATCGCACGCGTCATTAACGGACCACATTGTGTGATTATCCAGGCAGTTTAGGACATGGCACGAGATATGTCTCAACAAACAACATTTCATCACTAGTAGGGATGCAAACGGTTAATCGATTAATTGTCGACAAGAATTTACTCGATTACATTAAATAATTTTCGGCTAATTGAACATTGCGAACGTGACACAATGTTCTCACGTGAGAGAGCCAACACAAACTTGAGGCGGCAAAAAAGAAACCAAACATGACGCGGTCAAAACGGAGTGGAGTGCATCGATATTGACTACCAGCTATACAGCGTGCTAATGCTAACCTCGAAAATCCAGCTGTATTCTAACAATAACGTCGCTCATACCCGTAAACACTCCCATTTTCCCGGGTTTCTTCCTTTTTTTTTAGCCCTATCTCCCAGACCCCTCCAGGCTTGTTATTTTTCCCGGGAAACTAGTCTAAGTGTCCGTTACACTTTCATACATGGTGTGTTCACTTCGTATAGACAGCAAAAGTGGTGTTAGAGGCACACGGCACATACAATACAATCATCCCGATAGTTCAACAGGGAGCACGCATTTAATGTTTTTTTATACAAGTAGTTTACCAGATAGATTATTATATGTAGGCTTAATATAGTGTAGGTAGGTATAGATTTGCATTTAAAATGTATTTTATGTTGCTTAATGTTTTACATGCAACAGGTGAACTAGAGCACAATTTTTTTTTATGCATTTTAATTTTGGTGCATAATTTATTTTGTTAAACTACATAAATGCCATTATTCTGTGACGTATCCCAACTGTTACAATAAAACATCAATTGAGCAATATAACATGAATTTTTATTCAGTATATAAGCAATATTTAGCTTTTTATGTTAAATTGATACCGTGAGAAATTTACGTTCTCCGGAAAAAAGGCTCTTATCAGTTAATCGTTAATCCATAAGTTTGATCAACTAATGATTAATAAATTAATCGATAATTTACATCCCTAGTCACTACATAGATTTTTGTTTTGTTTATTGAAAGTGGTTTGTCATCTGAATGTGTGGAAAGCTTTTCAGAGAACATAAGGCAACGTTAGCACAATTCACAACCAGCGGTAGTTCAGGAAAAAAAAAAATCTTTCGAAGTTGACATTGGAACGATACAGATGTGCAAAAAAATTGATCATATCGGCCGATATATAGTGCACCACTACTCAAAACGGTTTCAAATCGTGAAAAACATGTTGAAAACGAACTGCTTTTGAAGCATTTGAACATGAACTGTGAAAGTCAGACGCTACCTTCCGCCTCCTGTCCTCCTCGGCGTACTTCTCTGCGTTCTTGACCATGTTTTCTATGTCGTCTTTGCTGAGGCCACCAGACGACTGGATGACAACTGAATGAAGCGAAAGCAAAAAAAATAAGCAGAAGCAAGATTAAGGTCTTTCATTAAGACTCAAATTCTACATGTGATCATATTCACAACGTATTTTACTTGTGTAATGTGTGTTCGAGTTAAAAAGGAAAGTTGCATGCTAGAAAATATCTGAGTTTCCAGTGAACCGCCAATGACTTTCAGAGATTTAATACAAAGATACTCTTATTTACGTGATCTTTACAACATTAACATGAACTGCATTACTACAGGTCGCATTACAGTGAGTAAATACCAATTGGCTAACATGGACCAATAGTCTCCATTAGAAAGTTATGGAGCAAATTTTTACATAGTTATATAGTTTTAACAATTGAGAATGGTTCGGTCTAGACTTACTCTGCTGTTCTCGGCCGGTACCCTTGTCTTTAGCGGAGACGTGCACAATCCCGTTAGCGTCGATATCGAAGGTGACTTCAATCTGTGGGACGCCACGAGGAGCAGGAGGGATGCCGACCTGTTCATAACACAGACACGCAGCGTTCGAGCCGTGAATGGATCCGAATTGTAAATCAGCATGTCAATGTTTGGCCCCAGAGCACTTACCAGGGTGAACTGTCCCAGAGTCTTGTTGTCCGCAGCCATCTCTCGCTCTCCCTGACAAACCTTGATCTCCACTTGAGTCTGTCCATCAGCAGCGGTGGAGAACACCTGAGAGGAGACAGACCACCGACGTCAGTCCATGCTAATATTCACGCATTATATAGGGCTGAGCAATGCATAGCTTAAAAAAAAGATTCATCATAAATCTCCTTTTAGGCCCTGAAATGAAAATCAGAGTAACCTTCATTTCCACTACTGGCCATCGCAACTTCGAAAATGGAAAATGTACAAAAGATGCAAAAAGTGAAATCGTAATGTTAAAAAAAAGAAAAGAAATAAAAAAGTATATAAAATATTATTATTATTATTATTTATTCTTTTCGCTAACTGAATACTCTAGAAATGTTTCACAGTTTTTCTTTCTCTCACCAAATGACATTTAACCAATCTTTCTCATTGATATCAATATGATCATAATAAACAGCATTTTTTGCCTACATACACTACCGGTCAAAAGTTTGGAAACATTAAGGTTAATATATTTTAAGCTGTAATTTATTCCTGTGATCAAAGCTGAATTTTCAGCAACGTTACTCCAGTCTTCAGTGTAACATGATCCTTCAGAAATTATTCTAATATGCAGATTGCTGCTCAAGAAACTAGTAAGAATAATAATGTTGAACAGTTGTGCTGCTTCCTTTTTTTGTGGAAACCGATCATGTGACACTGAAGACTGGAGTAATGATCCTGAAAATTCTGATAATATACACTAAAATATATTACAACAGAAACCAGTTTATTTAAATTGTAATAATACTTCACAGTAGGGGTGGAGCCGAATCCGAATACGGTATTCGGAAAGGCACAAATAATGTGTTTTTTACGAATACTTATTCCGAACAAATACTTAAAAAAATATTTGTATTCGGGAACAAGAAATACTTTATATCAAAAAGCTGCGTTCCTCACGAGACCGCAGAGCGCGAGTTGAGTGAGTGACGTTCAGGAAGAGGTGACTGACACAGGCTGCTCCACACAGCAACAGAGAGGGCTCGGCTGAGCGAAAAAACACTTAAAAGGAACACTCCGACTTTTTGGGACTTTAGCCTATTCATCTTACCCCCCAGAGTTAGATAAGTCCATACATACCTTTTTCATCTCCGTGCGTGCTGCTATAAGTCTGTTTGACGCACCCACCGCTAGCCTAGCTTAGCACAAAGACTCGATGTGACTGGTTGCAGCTTTCATACTGATCCAAATGAGTGACAAAATAACGCAAACGTTTTCCTATTTACATGTTGTGGTTTGTATAGTCACATAATGTACAAATAACAAAGTCAAATGAGACACAGACATCTTTTAACCGTATAAAACCTGGGAACTATTCTCTGAAGGCGAAGCACTGCTACTTTGACGGCGTAATAACCGCATCACCGGAGACGCGCCGTGGTGAGGAGCGGAGAGTTCGCTCGGTGTTTGGGTAACAGAGTCAGCAATTTATAAATAGTAAAAGCGTAGTTTAGAGTCATGGGTTTTCGCTCTATTGTAAATAGCTGCGACTGTAAACAGGGGAGGTAATACCATGTTTCACAGAATTCCAACTAAAAACGCTGACTGGATGAAGAAATGGCTAACTTACTCTGGATATTTATCCAAACACACCTAAGATTATCAAGGGACATTATGTTTGCTCGGTACATTTCAATGAGGACGACTATTTTGAAAAAATGGAATTTGCCACACGGACCATAATGTGCTGAAGGATACGGCCATCCCATCGATAGCACAGACAGGACAAGTGGATCACCTGCGGCTGAGGTAAGTGTTTTTAGATGACCTACTGTAACAGTGCCTTTAGCCAGATCTAATGTAACGTTAGTGACACTATTATATGATTAGGGAATGAATATGTTTTTATCTTGATGCGGTGCGGACCCGCTTGGGAAAAAAAAAACGAGCGCGTTCACCGCGTTGAACTTGCACCCTGCGCGCGGCGCGCCTAGTAGCCTAAATTTGAAATAACCATGGAAATAACGAACTTGAGCGTGCAAAAGGGTACGATAGGCTGTGAGTTCATTGTGCAAAAACAATTTGTGCTATTACTTTCCCCTTATTCTATCCTATAGTAATGCAATACTGTATATTATATAGGCTACTGTTGAATACATTTGGTTCATTTGGTTAAATTGCATTTAAAATATATTGATTCCTGTAATAATAATTATTTATTCATGTGATATTATAAATCTGGGTGCGTTTTTGCTTGGAAATCAATGAAAAATGGTACTGTATTACCTGGTCTCCCCTGTTTATTGTCACAGCTCATACAATAAAGCAAACACCCGTGATAAACTATGCTTTTCTATCTAACGTTAGTAATTGCTGACTCTTTATTCCAACGCTGACCGAAGCGAACTCTCTGCTCCTCGTCACGGTGCGTCTCAGGTGATTGTTATCACTCTGCCCAAGTAGCAGTGCTTCGCCTTCAGAAAATATAGTATTTATACGGTCAAAAGATGTCTGTGTCTCATATGGCCTTGATATTTGCACATTCTGTGACTATACAAACTACAACATGTAAATAGGAAAACGTTTGCGTTATTTTGTCACTCATTTGGATTAGTATGAAAGCTGCAACCATTCACATCCAGTCTTTGTGCTAAGCTAGGCTAGCGGTGGGTGCGTCAAACAGACTTATAGCACGCACGGAGATGAAAAAGGTATGTATGGACTTATCTAACTCTGGGGGGTAAGGTGAATAGGCTAAAGTCCCAAAAAGTCGGAGTGTTCCTTTAAATGCATTACTATTTTTGTTGAACAGATGTTTGTACCTTAACTAGGTTCCGGAGGCAGTTTATAACTTTCGGGAAGCGGAGTTTGATCGGGAGTATATTCCATTATTGACGTCTGCAGACGGGTGCTCTCCTGTTCACGTAGCTCTGTTAGCTCGGTAACGGTAATTATTTGTTTCTTATATGGCTTGGTTGAATTCTAATGTAGAATGCGGTCTGTTATTATAACAGGCCGCTGCTTATAAGTATAACACACCGTTGCCATGAAAAACAGAGCGTTGCCATGGATTCTAAACATAGAGACAGAACGGACTATTTTTCTTTTTTAGCGGAAGCGATACAATCGTTTTTTAAATCAATAAACTCCTTTTTATATCCATATTTTGAGTCAAATTATTGATTTATTTAGGCTTCGGGCTTCACGTCGGGCTCATAATCAATCTCCTCGCTATACATTATCCCTAACTTATTCTGTCTGTTCAGCGTTCTCCACCGTGGTGTTGGGGTTCATAATGTTCACAATTTTATTTCATTAGTTGTTGGTTTAACCATGGTTCATGAGGTAATGGCTGACTGTTATTTTCTTTTCAATGACTTTTCTTGTTACATGTTCATTGCTGGATTTATAGAAAAACATCAACCAATATTGCATATCCATAATTATTATAATGGATCCATACACTATAAAGTAAATTAAAGAATATTATGCCTATTTTGAATTTTACTCGAATACAAATACTTTCCCCCCGTTAACAAATACAAATACCGGCTGCTTTGCACACCCCTACTTCACAGTATTACCGTTTTTACTGTATTTGATCAAATAAATGCAGCCCTGATGAGATTAAGCGACTACTTTCAAAACCATTAATGTTGCCAAACTTTTGACTGGTAGTGTAAGTTATTAAAATTTCATGCCAAAATCTGTCAATAATACATTTCAAAACCATTTAACTTTTGTTCATCTTCTAAACACAAATGAAGACATTTTTTATGAAACCTGCGATATTTTTGTCCCTCCATTAAAACCCTATTCCACCTATTTAGTCCAGGTTTTCTGAAGTTGAGCAATGTACTCATGTGAATAAAAGCCTAAATTATAGGCCTAAATTAAGCCTAAATTAAAAAAAAAAAAGCCTAAATTATTTCTCTACATTCTTTATATTGACAGAGACGGTTTCAATAAAATGGTAATGAAAGCCACGTCTGATACTGAAGTTTAGTGACACTGTGGAAACATCCTTCTTCCCACAATGCAGTCTTGCAAGTTACAGGACCAAGTAACAAGACTTAGCAAAGTGTACAAACAATTTAACCTCTTAACTGTCACCCCCCCTTTTTTGAATAGACATGAAAATGCACATTTCGAACTTAAATGGTTGTAATTCAAGAATGCTTTGGAATATAGATAGACATATGATTGGTCTTGTTTTAAAGAAGACATTTGGCAGATTTTTGTAGAAGTGAAATAAATTAAGAAAGTAAAACAGAAAAAAAGTTATAGAAGTTTGAGTTTATGGAAATGTACAATGTAAAAATATTAATTATTCATATTTTACATAAAATATATATTTTCAAAACCTGGGCTACTCTAAAATGGCAGAAAGATCAAAGCCAAAAATCTGAACAAGTTGTGTTTCAAATTTTAGGTTGATATCTCAAAAAATGAGCTTTCAGTAAGATTTTGTTTGAGCGCAGTACCAAACTTTTTCACTAGGGCACAATCAGACTCCATTACTGCCCATATAAGAGCGTCTGCATTTCCATTCGTGTTTTGAGTGATATGAACCATTATTTTCACAATTTTCATACAATTTCTGAAGTAGAGATCCTATTCAGAAGTAGTATGGGAAGTTTGGCAGATTTTGATATGAATTGAACCTCTAAGAAACACATACAAAGAACACGCATTTAAGTCATAGCTAGCTGCCACGTCACAAATGGTGAATTTATTATTTTTTTTTTCTTGATATTTCAAACTTTTCAGACCTTTTTTTTCCAAAATAATTGAATGGATTCTATCTTTTGAACTTTTGGCATTAAAACAAACTGAGGTATCTACCATTTTTTCATGATTTTTCATGTTTACTGCTATTTTAAAATAAAGGTCTGAACACGCCTTATGAGTATGAAAATATTCTTGTTGCATATTGATAAATTATGGCTCCTCTGGAATATATTTTGAAAATCAGTCACCAAATATGGAAACTAGAGATTGTAAGCTTTCAAATGATATATAGTTTGTCAATATTATTTAAAGCCAAATAACAATAAAAAAATCTTCACAATGTAGCTTAATTTTATACAAGTGCTTCATCCCTGCTCCACACAAACACACAGGTGTAAAGCACATGCATGTACTTGTATCTCTGGTGAAAAAACATAACATGATCTCAGTTACCAATCGATGAAACGTACAAGCTAATGTCTTCACAATCCAAACACACCAGTGCTTCTTGCATCCCGTTTAGGAACTGACCTGGCTTTTCTTGGTAGGAATGGTTGTGTTTCTGTTGATGAGTTTGGTGAAGACGCCTCCCAGAGTCTCGATGCCGAGGGAGAGAGGAGTGACGTCCAACAAGAGCACGTCCGTCACGTCCCCGGCCAGAACTCCTCCCTGGATGGCAGCGCCGATAGCCACGGCTTCATCCGGGTTCACGGACTTACTGGGAGCCCGACCAAACAGATCCTGCACCGTCTGCTGGACCTGAGAACAGAGGGAAGAGTCCAGTCACCTTCAGTTACACAGCGCTTTTAACACGATAGATGGTTTGTCACTTTACAGTGATGAGAGGAAATTACAGTAACAGATTGTTTAGGCTTTCAGCAGCTCTAGAATAAAGTTATTGTCCAGCTAAAGTTAGTTTTGATCGATTCACTTCCGTTGCAAAGATATTAGTTATTAACGTATGGGCCGCTTACATGACACCGTTCAAACAGAAAATCCTTAACGCGCTCCGGCCCGCACCAACTGTGTCTGGGGCTCGAAGAAGCAAACATTGAAATAGGTTTCAAGGTGCAAGCATTGAAAAATTTATTTTTAAATTGCACAAGTTATCACTGCACAAACTTCAAAAACGCTGATGGCATGCACATCAGTGATGCGCGGGTTGATCCGAAATGAGCGGGTGCCTGCGGTCACGGGTCATCCAAAAATGTTTTTAATGATATTCGGGTCGCGGTCGGTCGGGTCGTTTGAAAAAAGATGCCAATTAAACATTTGTATATAGTACTAGACCCAATTTTTGATGCAATATACAGCCCTACACATTATTGGCTGAATAACTGGCACGAAGATAACACACAAAGCTCAGTCTAAACAGTTCTCGGTTCTGTACTGGTGATTCGAGAACCGCTGTCCCTGTCCGTTCGGTATACGCAGTATCAGCTGCTCGTGCTCATCACTTCTCTCAACAGTGGCACCAACATGTCTCGCTTCAGTGAACTGTTGGAGTTACTGGAGTAAAATCGAATTCAGGATATTGATTTATTTCGATTCGTAGGCGACTGTCAGGCATGTCTAAAAGTGAGTAACTTTAGTAACTTGTGGATCAGCGCTGACGCAAGATGAACTGTTTCGAACGATTCAGTTCGATACTGTTGTTTGAGTGCCTTGTTCATTACTTTTTTATTTCATTGAAATAAATGTTTGAAACAACTTGATATGGCTTAACGATATTTATTGAGAACTGAAATATATATAGGCTATTTGGACAACATGTTTCATGGACAACATAAGTAATAATAATAGAATAATAATACTGTTATTAGTGCAGAAGAACAAATATATTGATGCTGCTTCTCCAAATACATCCGTTTTGCACTTTGTGTGAGTTTGTTCCTGTAAGGTCCCTTTTCTTTGTCCTTATCTTTTAGCATTGCTTTACTTTCTTCCTTTTTTTCTCGTATTCTTAGATCCGTCTCTGTCCTGCCAAAATAATAAACGCGCGAAAATTTAAAGAGCTCTGGAATGTTAAAGGGTTAGTTCACCCAAAAATGAAAATTAAGTCATTAATTACTCACCCCCATGCTGTACCAACCCCGTAAGACCTTCGTTCGTCTTCGGAACACAAATGAAGATATTTTTGATTAAATTTGAGAGCTGTATAACTACCACATTGGCTCCTAAGGGACTGCCTCTTGACGGCCCAGAAAGTCAATGAAGAAAATGTTTAAATATCCCAAGTGACTACCGTGGCTCAACTATATGTTTATCAAGCGACGCGAATACTTTTTGTGCGAAAAAACAAACAAAAATAACGAGTTTATTCGACTATTTCTTTTCTTCCTTGTAGGCCAGAACGAGACTTCCTTATAGATTTCCACGTCGCATGCGCGAGAATTGCGATCGGAAGTAGTGTAAAAGCTGGTGTAAGCAGATCGCAAATCTCGCGCATGCGTCGTGGAAATCTAAGGAAGTCTCGTTCTGGCCTGCAAGGAAGAAAAGAAATAGTCAAATAAACTCGTTATTTTTGTTTGTTTTTTCGCACAAAAAGTATTCGCGTCGCTTGTTAAACATATAGTTGAGCCACGGTAGTCACTTGGGATATTTAAACATTTTCTTCATTGACTTTCTGGGCCGTCAAGAGGCAGTCCCTTAGGAGCCAATGTGGTAGTTATACAGCTCTCAAATTTAATCAAAAATATCTTCATTTGTGTTCCGAAGACGAACGAAGGTCTTACGGGGTTGGTACAGCATGGGGGTGAGTAATTAATGACTTAATTTTCATTTTTGGGTGAACTAACCCTTTAATCGCGTCAATGGGTTCTAAAGGCGTTGCCCCTGGTAACCGATAGCATCTCCTACCATCATGGACGACCGGCTCAGACCCCGCCTAAATCGGCACGCGACACCTCATTCTCAATAGTCTATAGTCTTTGGAGGGCCACAACCCTGCAGAGTTTAGCTTCAACCCTAATTAAACAAACCTGATCAGCTAATCAAGTCCTTCAGGCTTATTTGAAAACTGCAAGTGTGTGTTGAAGCAGGGCTGGAACTAAACTTTGTAGGGCTGTGGCCCTCAAGGAACCGAGTTTGACTTTTTTATTTGACTTTTTTTTTATTTAACCGAGTTTGACTTTTGACGTTTTTATTTGAGCCTTCATGAATATTACACATTGGAGCGTTGTTGCTGTTCACGGTCAGGGACTATTTATTTCTAGCGGAAGGAAGGCTTTTAGTGATTTTACTTCATAAAAGTTGCACTAATACATTTTTTTACTTTAATATTTGTATTGTGTGGTAACGGTTTTATAAAAGCAATAAGGTACTCGAGGCAAGTGCTATCGTGAATAAGTGTTCACAATCAGTGTTGGGTGTAACTAATTACATTTTCGAGGGAAAAGTAATTAAATTACAGTGACTTATTACTTAGTAAAGTAAGGGATTACTCTTCATTTATCTGTAATTTAATTAAAGTTACTTCTGATGTAATTGAGGTAAATACTGTGTATAGATCAATTCGATCTCACAGTGATTCGTATGCATTTTATGAGGCGTCTAAAGATTACGACCGCACTCGTACAAATTTGTATGAATTGTTGTAAAATATGTATGAAAAAAAGTGTGAAATGTCATAAGATCAGACATAAAACAGTGGGTTTAACATCAAAATGCATTGTCTGATGTTAAAAAGGATGTTTTTATAATGTAACCTTCTCCACCTTGGTCATTTTAAAGGATAATTCATGCAATTTTATAGTATTTATAAAAACAGATTCTTGTCTATCCTTGTATTATTCAGCTGGTTGAGATTGATATGGGATTTTGAAAGTAATTAGTAATTCAAAGTAATTAAATACTTTTTAGAGAGGAGTAATTAGTACAGTAATCTAATTACACTGTTGAAGAGGTAATTAGTAACTAGTAACTAATTACTTTTGAGTAACTTACCCAACACTGTTCACGATAGAAGGCTCTGCTTTGCGTCGAGCCTAACACCCTTCAGCCGTTACTCATTCACGATACAGCACAGCCTCTCGTAATTTATTGCTAACGCGCGTTTGAATGTGCGCAACCGTGTAGTCTTTCTTTACAAATTGACCTCAACAAATGACTTGTCTGGCCTTAACATATAACACTGTATCGCTTTCAAGTATCCATGTGAACGGGAAAAATTTCACCAACGTTTTATCTGTACAGAGCTAATGGCAATGAAGCCGCTTCATGTGGAGAGCGGTTCAGTTCTGACCTTTGGCATTCGGCTCATTCCCCCGACCAGCAGCACTTCTCCGATGTCACTCTTGGAGACTTCAGCATCTTGCATGGCCTTCTGGCATGGAGACACCGTCCTGCGGATGAGATCCGCCACGATGCTTTCGAACTGGGAGCGCGTGAGCTTCATGTTCAAGTGTTTGGGCCCAGAGGAGTCCATCGTCAGGTAGGGCAGGTTGATGTCAGTCTGTGTGCGGAAACATTAAGATACAGCGCAAGCTTGGTGAAATAACAGGAATAGCTGTTCCTCTTCTCCCAATTTCAATATCAAATAATAATCCATTCCCTAAAAAACACAGACTATTCACTATTCACTTCAGCACTCAAATTATAATTGGCACTTTTAGATGTGTTGTCAGGTTTGACATGTTCAACAACCACGAAATAAATAAACACACACTTTGATTTAAGTGCTTCAGTGGAAGGGAAGATTATTGCTAATTACAGTTTTAAAGGGACAGTTCACTCAAAAATGAAAGCCAGATTTGGAACAACATGAGGGTCAATAAACAATTCTCATTTATGGGTGAACTGTCCCTTTCAATTCCAGTCTGTTTCCCATCAGGAATGTGATTTTTCCACATTTATGATTTTCCCTGTGTTTTCTGCTACTCGTAAGGCAAAAATGGCCTTGATGGTCAATGGTAGGGGAAACACTGCTAGAATACAATCTGTTCGCTTTCCCCACACGTTCTGTGTGGCATTTTATGTTTCCTCGTTGTGACATGAGACGCATGCGGCCGACACACAGAACTGTGGCGCAAAACATCTTTACACATTTTAATCAAATAAAAGTTCTCCCTGAAGTTTTATGCTAAAATAAAAGCTCAATGGCACATTATTAGAAAAAGAAAAAAGGAAATATTTAAAACTGTTATATAAAATAAACTCTTATTTTATACACTTAATTTTGGATTTTACAGTACAATTATATTGCCGCAATAGAAATGCGTCTTTAATTTGTGGGTTATAATTTGAATAATAATAAATCATGTCTTTGAGTGTGCTAAGAGCAGTCATGTGACCAGACACTCACCTGAAGAGAGGAAGACAGTTCACACTTGGCTTTCTCCGCAGCCTCTCTCACCCTCTGCAGAGCCATGTTGTCTTTCATCAGATCCACTCCAGACTGCAACGAGACCACACACACACACACACACATTAACAAGCAGCACACATTCTTTACCTGGATGGTGAGAATCCTGCATTACCTAATGCAAACAGTGACCTACTTCTACAATACAGATCGCTTCAAAGCAGCTTTACAGTGAGAACAGGAAATACTGATTCAGTGACGGAGAGAGAATACAATTCTGCTGTAAAGACAATGGTAAACTCAAACCCTTGTGAGAAACCAGACCATCAGAGGGCCAGTTCTCCTCTCAGTGCGGTTGTGAAATTTGTGTCAATAACCAACCCTAATCTTAATTCGATTCAATATTGATTACTTTGGATATCAGGTAAATGGACTCAATTTGAAATTTGAGACTTTTAGTATCAGTAGAATCAAAGCACAAAGATTATTGCGATTTATAGGATGGGATACGCGCTACAATGCTTCATCCATTCATAAAATGAAAACAGGATGACTAATAGATTCAAGAATCGATTAATAGAGGAATCGATATTTTTTTACCCAGCTCTAGTTATGATTCCAGGCTCTAATATTATCTTATATTCACACTAATACAGCACTATATGAAGAGGAATATTGAGCGCGCCTAATTAAATCACATCACTTACACTTGAACTCGACAACATTAATATCCACAAAGTGTGGATTCCAATCAAACAAATATTCAAATGATGAAACCGCAGAATTGATCAATATAGCAAACTTGGAAAATTATGTAAAATTCATTCAAATTAATGGGTCGTCTAAATTAACTAAATATTTGACCAAGTTTTGCTGCTAGCCGAAGACGAGCTTAAAAAGGACTGTATTTTGCATTGCAGTCTGATTATTAATAATTCTGCTAAAAAAAAAAAAACAATAGTTCAAGTTTTTACATTCTATATTGAGGCTTAATAATAGGGGTTTAAATCAATGACTCAAATTAAATGCTAGGCCTGTAAAACGATTAAATCGCATCCAAAATATAAGTTTGTGTTTACATAATATATGTGGGTATTTCTATATAATATAAATAATATATAAATTTACATACAGTATATGCATGAAAATATTTCTTATACATGCACGTGTGTGTATTTATACATATTAAAAATAATTATACACTGTGCACCAACATATATTATGTAAACAAAAACTTTTATTTTGGATGCGATTAATCGTTTGACAGCCCTATTAAATGCAGGTATTTATTTATATTTATACTAGGGCTGTCAAGCGATTAATCGCATCCAAAATAAAAGTTTGTGTTTACATAATGCACTGTGTATAATTATATATATATATATATATATATATACACACACACACACACACACATGCTTGTATACATTTAAGAAATTTTTTCATGTATACACTGTCTATAGATTTATGTATAACGTATATTATATATAAATATTTTATATATAAATAATATTTTTTTCCTTAAATATACATGCATGTGTGTGTATTAATATATATACAAAATAATTATACACAGTGCACCCACATATATTATGTAAACACAAACTTTTATTTTGGATGCGATTAATCGCGATCAATCGTTTGACAGCCCTAATTTATACTTAAATATTTATTTTATTTTTGTCATTTACTGGTTGCCAGTACATCATAAGGATCTTAGATGGTAAAAACAGCAGTATTCATAGCGGTTTAATCTAACTTTACCATTTTACACAATGTAAACTGTCTGAAAAATTGAGTGTGGTCCATTTTAATATAGCATATGAAGTTATATAGACCATTTTGCAAGATGTAAACAACACTGGTCCAGAAGCACTTCCTGTTTCAGTTTTTTAACACTACATAAAAGCTGGGATAAAATACAACCAACAGAACATGTAAAACTGAAACAAAAAGTTAAACAACATCTTTAAGATGTTTTCTTTACATGTGAAATAAAGAAAACAGCTACAAACAGGAAGTGCTTCTGGACCAGTGTTGTTTACATCTTGCAAAATGGTCTATATGGGCAAATGCTGCTGAAAATCAGGGTTTTTAATGACCCTTTCAAAATAAATACCGGTGATTGTTATCAGCCATGGGTGAAACACTACTTACACACACACACACACAGGGATACAAACCTCTCTCTTGAACTCCTTCACTATATGTTTGAGAAGGTGCTGATCAAAATCTTCTCCACCCAGGAAGGTGTCTCCATTGGTGGATTTCACCTCAAAAACTCCCTTCTGGATCTCCAAGACCGAGATATCAAACGTCCCGCCGCCAAGATCATACACAGCAATTCTGGAATAAAGACAGATATAGTTTGCTTTTGAATGAAGTCATTAGAAACAAGACTCCAGATATTGGATCTGTGCATTCGGTCTGTTTGACATCAGACACACTAATATCTTAACGCTGGCATAAAAAACACATCAATCAACACTGTACATCCATTTTATATACACCACACAATAAAACACATGGACACACATTTGTCCCTATCAGGAACATGCATAAAACAAATGAATACAATATATATATGCATACATGCACACGGATTTACTGTAGTCTAGTAAATTAACAGACTAATTTACCAGACTACATTAGTGTAATGGGTGTGTTTTTGTAAAGTGAGGGACATACTCGATAATATCAGATTAAATCAACATTTACGATATCATAGACGACCTATATCGCACAGAATTGATTACTTACTTGCTACTATTTAATAGACCAGCTAGCTGTACCTAAAAAATTAGAGCACTGATTTGGGTTTTTTTTTTTTTTTGGATTGGCATCAGTATTGGACATGAATATGTATTGGCGTAATCTCTAGCAATGTTGGTGTGTAAAGATAAAATAAAATATTGTAGTAAGAGCATCTGATACTTACACTTTGTCTTGAGTCTTATCCAGTCCATAGGCTAAAGCAGCAGCAGTCGGCTCATTGATGACACGCAGCACATTCAAACCGGCAATCTGTCCTGCATCCTTAGTCGCCTGTAACAAACACACCACGTTTTACAGACAGGAACGCATCTGATAAAGCAAAGCGGTTCACAACATGAGCGCTCACGTCAGTGGCCGATAACAGAGTGCTTTCTTTAGAGTTAAATGCTACTAAATCATCAACTCTGTCATCATTTACTCACCCTCAAGTTGTTCCAAATCTGTTAATGGACCCCATTGACTTCAATATTATGGAGTAAACATTATGGAGATCAATGGGGCCCATAAACGGTTTGGTTTGTGTTCAACAGAAGAAACTCATACAGGTTTGGAACAACAAAGGTGAAGAAAAGATGACATAATTTCCATTTCTGGGTGAACTATCCCTTTAAGAAAGAGAAAAGCAGAAGGTGAGGTTGACCTGTCTCTGGGAGTCGTTGAAGTACGCCGGCACTGTAATAACAGCGTTCTTCGCCGGATGGCCCAAGTAGCTCTCTGAGAAAGAAGAGGAGGAACAGTGGTTTGATGGAGCTTTGGATTATTTGGGTGTGAAGCTGCTGTTCTTCAGGCAGGACTCACCTGCGGTCTCCTTCATCTTCATGAGGATGAAGGCTCCGGCCTGACTGGGCGAGTACAGTTTGCCGTGAGCTTCCAGCCAGGCGTCTCCATTAGAGGCACGCACGATCTTATACGGCACATTTTTCCTGTCAATCACAGCAAAGCTCATAACTTATTTGCAAAAAAAAAATAAGGATGTTAATGATTAATTCCAGTTGATTTGATGGATTAATCTCAGCACAGAAGCGTTCAGTGATCATGCGAGTTGTGAGTAAATATTATGAACACCACAAACATGTCGATGAAACATGAGAACAAGACATCATCTTTATTTGCAGTGATGTTATTTCTAATAAGCTGCTCTTACTCTTCCACAGATGTTTCCCGAATATTCTTGGACCCATTCATGCCAATATAGGTGACGATTAGTCGATACATGTATTGTTAATATTTCATGAAAATTGATTAAAGGATTAGTTCACTTTTAAAAAAACATTTGCTGATAATTTACTCACCCCCATGTCATCCAAGATGTCCATGTCATTCTTTCTTCAGTCGAAAAGAAATTAAGGTTTTTGATGAAAACATTCCAGCATTTTTCTCCATATAATGGACTTCAATGGGAACCAAACGGTTCAAGGTCCAAAAGACAGTTTCAGTGCAAACTGTTCAAAGGGCTTTAAACGACACCAGACGATGAATAAGGGTCTTATCAAGTGAAACAATCGGTCATCAAAACGAACAAATCTTTTTGAGTCATTTGGTTCACTCAACGAACGAAATGACTCGAAAAAAGATTTGTTCATTCGAGTCATGAACGCTCATCACAGAACAGAGCAAGGCGAACATTTGTGCTTATAAAACTTCAACTTTTTTATTTATTGTTGAAATGAGCGATCGTTTCGCTTGATAAGACCCTTATTCATCGTCTGGAATCATTTAAAGCTGCACTGAAACTCTCATTTGGACCATGAACTGTTTGGACCCCATTGAAGTCCATTATATGGAGAAAATGCTGGAATGTTTTCTTCAAAAACCTTCATTTCTTTTCGACTGAAGAAAGAAAGACATGGACATCTTGGATGACATGGGGGCGAGTAAGTTATCAGCAAAAGTTTTTTTTTAAAGTGAACTACTCCTGAAAATTTACATGCCAAGAACATTTCCATTATTTTGGTGATCGAGTAATCTGTCGATTATTTTGACAATTAACTGGATGACAGCGCAACACCTCATTATGAAACACCTTCCCACACAGAAAGTGAGTTAGTCCAGAGCAGCATTTACTGTGAATTATTGCTGCATCCGACTACAGATTTTTCTAGTTGAACATAAGCTGAAAACGAAATCAGAGTGATCCTGCCAACGACTGTAACGTTAGTTTCCATCACCTCCCAAAAGACGACGAATCTTCCTGTGTACATTTGTTTAAATTCTTAATATTCTATAAACTCTATCAGCATGTGTTTGGATGTTCGCTACTGATGTTACACCTAAACTCAGGATCAAAGCCTGTGTTGACAGAATACCAAATGTGTCAGTTAATGTATTCAAGCAGCACATTCATTTATAATTTTGAATAAACTCCAAAGCACAATGACTAAGTGTGTATTTTTTTATTTTAATTGTTTGTCAGCTCGCACAACTGTCTGTCACCATGCCTTGATGAGTATTGATTATTAATAATGTTATTATAATACTCCCAATCAACGACTGCGGAGGGTAAAGGTACTGTTATTTCACCCTTTTGAATTTCGTTGAGGTTGTGTTCCCACATCGTTAGCTAGTTTGGATCGCTATAACTTGAATGACTGTCAACTGTTGAATGAACGAGTGTCAAGCATGTCAAATCGTGCTTTGTTTACTTCAAAACGGAAGTCGCGCCCACTTCTGACGCAAGGCCTCATGGGGCGTAGGAAACTTGTGGATCCTGAGGAGAATACTAAACCATAATGAGCGTTTTAAACATATAGGCGTAATATAGCCTTTTCCGCACTCGAGCACACACAAACGGAAAAATAGCAAGGAGACATTATTTATAATAATGTTGTCTGAGTCAGTGATGCTGACGTGACAGAGTACATTATTTCGCTTTGGATATGTTTGCTTAAAAGTAGACATTTCAAGCGACTAATAAAATTGGTCAACTAAGCCTCTTCTAGCCGACTAACGTTTAGTTTTAATATATCGTGCAGCAGAAAGCGGTGTAATGCGGTTCATGGATTCTCTGAAATTTCAGGAATTGATCAACACAGGCAAATTGCATCGTGACAGCCCTAATTACAAGTTTGCGAGTATAATAACTAGCGTGTATGTACAGTGAGTGAGTGCATGTTTGGACATCAAGTTTGAAATGCCTTACAAATCTTTCTGGACTTCAGCGTCATCATAGCGCCGTCCAATCAGACGTTTGGTGGCGTAGAGAGTATTGTTGGGGTTGGTGACCGCTTGACGTTTAGCCGGCATTCCCACGAGCCGCTCTCCTTCGGATGTGAAGGCCACCACTGACGGGGTCGTCCTCGCACCCTCTGCGTTTTCCAGGACCTGTTACGGCGATGCGCTTTAGTTCAACAGCATTTTGATTCAATGGAAACAGTAGTAGAGGTGACTGATTCATCCTTCATTCACAGTTGAAGGAATACTTGTTCTCAACAGGGGCTTTACATCATTTCAAATGTGCATTTCATTATAATTCACATGATTTCTGGTAAAAATTGTAATACAAAGAAGAGGCCTCTTTTACTGTACCTTCTGATCACACTGCAAAAAAGTGACCTTCCTCAGTCTGGTTTTCCAGTGCAATCATCTAAATATTCTTAAATCAAGATGCATTTACAAGTTTTGTTCATGAAATTGATTTTAAAAATGAGTTTACACTAAAAATAAATAAATATATATATATATATATATGAAGAGTTCAGATGCAAAAGCCTCTAAATGCCATTTGAAATTTTCTTCTTTAATGATGATTTTTATCAAGCTTGTATATTTAAGTTCAGTAATTTCACTTAAATAACAATTAATAGGTAATTATCATTGCCATTTAAGTGAAATCACTGAACTTAAATATACAAGCTTGATAAAAATCATCATTAAAGAAGAAAATTTCAAATGGCACTTAGAGGCTTTTGCATCTGAACTCTTCATATATTGACATGAACAGATATTTGTTCATTTTTTTTTTTTTAACCTTTATTTATCCAGGTAAAATGTTTGAGAACCACTTCTCATTTACAAACATGACCTGGCCAACTAAACGGCCAACTAAATTAACTAAACGTTCATGTCAAAGGTTCACTTCATTTGTTTAATTTATCAAGACTTTGTTTTACATTTGCATGTCAAAGATGTCTAGATATTTCGTCCCCTTGGAATTATAAGGTTCTATCTGACATTTTTGTCAAAATTGAGTTATTCACATATTCTTATTCTGTGACAATTTATTTACTTTATGTGATGTGTTTTGTACATTTAGGGTCCCTGTTATTTTTACGTTTGAAAGAAACTTGTTCCCCATACACATTTTCCTATATGGAATGCAAAAACTTTGAAGCTCAATATCTCAAAACTGTTCAGAACGCAGATGAAACCTTATAATTCCAAGGGGACGATTTGTATTGGAAAACCGGCCAAAAATGTTGAGGAAGATACATTTTTGCCCCATGTAAATTCTTGAGACAGTGCATTTTATAAGCTTTGTTCATATTTTGCACATTTTAAACTAGGGCTGGGGTAAACGATTATTAACTAAACGATTAGTTGAGCGATTAGTCGACTAATCTAATGACTAATTGGACGACTAATATAAAGAATATTTTTTCTGCTGCTCAATTAATAAAAAAACAATATCTCAAATAAATACTAGCATACTGAATCAAGATACTATAAGCTGGCTAACGTTAGTCTAATGTTATGTATTTGAACACCATCATTATAACTCTACAACCGCCAAAACCGTGTTATTAAAATATTTTTTACAAACATTTTTTATCATAGAGAATGTTTAAATATTAATATCAGCTGAGGAGGGAAACGGAGGCGGAGTTAGTGGTGCGATCGGAGGCTGCTACTGCTGGAGATGAATCGGGAGAGGTTTGTGCACCTACTGATCCGAGCGCGTGCTGACACGGAGTAAAGCCTTGTTTATACTCGACACGTCCGCACGAGCGCGAATGTGCGCACGGCAAAAATGACGCGTTGGGTGCGCAAGACCAGGAAGACTGTGGCTGGCTGTGTGTGTACGCCTTTTTTTGTAACAGCGCGCCCGGCGCCGCGTCCGGGAACCACTTTCAAGCCGAATCTGCCCGAGCTTGTACGTCTCACCACACCGGCACCCATTTTGCGCATCTAAATTGCAATTTTTTTTGCTTAAGGGTTTGTTTACTGTGTGTGATTCATTTAATGGATAGCACGTTCACTTCAAGTTGTCTTCGTCCTCTCTTCTGCAATGTTTCGGTCTCCCACGTGTGTGTGTGGCAAGCTGTACCGCCGGGAACATGCAAAAAATAAATGAATAAAGAAGCGTCGATGCAAAAATATGACGTCGACGCAATTTTGACGTCGAATCATCGACGCGCCGCTACAGCACTATTTTAAACAATGACACGTAAGCACATAACAGTGCGGTATATCACTGAGTCCTGAGACAAAACCCTTTAAAATGTTGTCACAGGAGTTACTCCTGCGCTCTTAGCGGTTTTGTATTGTTTTTATGTGCCGCAACAACTAAATTAACACTTCATGGCTCAGTTCCACAAACAGGGCTTAGATTAAGCCAGGATTAGACCTTAGCTTTCATAAAAGCACCTTAGAAAGAAAAAAAAAACACCTTTACTCGTGTGCATCTTGAAACAAAACAATTGCATGGACATATTTTAAGATATGTTTCTTTCCGTTAAAACAGTTCAAACATGTATTTCACTCTGAGTGCAGTAATGTTTTCGTCAGTGATGACTATAACGAAATGATTTCGTCAACGCACCGCTTTTTTATGACGATAACGCGACGATGACTAGCTAAAAATAGCTCTGAGGTGACTAAAACATGACGAGACGTTTTCAAGTTTTCGTTGACGAGACGGAACGAAAATGATAAGTCTGACGTTCACAATGCATGTAACTTATGCCTGTTTTGCGTGAAATCGGTCTGTATTGAGCTAAAAATAAGTATCAGCAATGCTGCCGTTTCCTATCGCGTGCGCCCAGCACCGGCCGCCGCGCGCGCACCAGATTCCACACAACAACAACACAGGGTTTAAATGGTAGTTTTTGTACCAAGTCAAGTCAATAGAGTCGGACAAAAACTAGGATAAAACCTGTTGGAAAGCATATTTTTCAGCGATGTTTGTGTGAGTATATCAGTGAACATCCCTGACCACTCGGTGAGTTTGACGTCTTTGTAAATGAATGTTTAATGCGTTTTATGAATGATTGTGTGGGTGCTAACACACAAACCTAAAATTCTCGGGACAACAGCATTTGTCCAAATTTCAATCTTAACCGTTCTTTAAGTGTAAGGGTTTAAAAACAGGATAAAACAGGGCTTTAAAGGTGCCATATGTAATAATTGAGGTAACAATATACGAAAAATGAGCTGCACGCATCAAAAGAATGAGAAGAAATAAGTGCAAAGATGTCATTAAAAAACTGACAAGTTATAGTGCTGCCGAGATATTAACCTGAATTAGCATGCTAAATTACTAGCCCCGGCCCGGCAGGTATCGTAATACCAGTTCCGGCCATGGGAGGCGGTATGCGGACGGGCAACGTTAGCACCAGCCAAACTGCAATAGACGAGTGAGTCGCGCTCGCGCCGGCTTGTGTGTACTTGAACCTGATGTCAGTCGTGTGGAAGCCCATTACTACATTTCAGTTCAGGGTAGAGTTCAAAAATGATTGGTCGACATTATGCATGAGGAATACATTTTGGTAAGTTGTAGCATACTGTATCTTTCACCAGTGTTCGTGTTCTTTTTCCAGCTAGTAGAGACGATCGGTTCACGTGCGCTAGGGATCTGTAGTGTAACATGTACAAGCGCCAAAACGGTATTTATTCTTTGAATTGCGTAATATAATTGACAGAATCTGAGAGCTTAACTAACCTGCTTGCTAAGTGTCAATTGCGTGTGTCTCACGGTGAATTCACGGCGCTAGCTTGATCAACATCAGCGAATGCTGTCTGTCAAATTAATTCACTAACAATAAAAGTTTAATATGAACAAAACGAATACCATAAACTTCAAATAATTGCCCAAGCTTTTATTTTCCCATACCGTCGAAATGCACCAGCTTGTTTTTGAGATCTATGAGGCGGTCTTCATCATTTAGTGTTGAGATTCATAGTGTTTAGTTTAGTTCACTCTAGTGTTTAGTTCATTGAGTCTCTGATCTCTAAAAATCTCCAAATGTTCCACGTGAAACTGCGGTCTTCCAACCTTTTACTATCATGTCAAAAGATTTGAATAACATGCGCGATGGTAGGAGCACAAGTCATTTTTTGGAGGTATACTGCCCCCATCTGTTATGGAATATGGAGTAGGATTTGATTTATTATGTTAGATGGCACCTTTAAGTGTAAAATACCGAACTAACCAAGACCAAATACAGTGTTTATTCTGGGATTGTCTTATTCATTTTTATGTTCAACACACTCCAAGTGTCATGTTTGTTTCATACTTTCTATCCAAGTATGCATTCTTTGGTCAATGCACCTCAGGATTAGATATTTTATTATTTTGTTTCAGAATGTTTGCAACTTTGCAGTTTGCACAAGTTAAAGATAGACTGGGTTATATACATAATGTTTGTGTTTACAAAAAATGTGCATCTTATTGATGCATACTACCAGTGTTGTAGTCGAGACCACCTCACTCGAGTCCGAGTCGACACCGAGACCAGAGAGAGTCGAGTCCGAGTCAAGACCGAGTCCATAGAGAGTCGAGTCCGAGACCAGAGACGGTCGAGTCCGAGTCGAGACCGAGACCAGTGAGGGTTGATTACCTAATTTACTTTTATTTACTTAGAGAAATCCTTTTTTTTTTTTTTTACTGAATTTACTTAGAGTTTAAAAAATATGATCAGTTAAGGGTAAAAAGGCCACATAGTAGGTGGTGTTAAAAGTAATTTTATTACAATTTATCATGCGCAGTTGCGCACTAGAAAATCACCAATCACTGGGCGTGTCAATCAATTTAAAGAAATATTTTATTAACATACATTAATAATCATGAAAAATATTTTTAATTGAACTCGAGTGGACTCGGGAATAATTCCGAGTCCTAAAAAAAAAAAATGTTTGAGTACGAGTCAATTCCGAGTCCAAATGGACACGAGTCCATGACAAGACCAAGACCATTAAAATATGGTCTCGAGACCGAGTCCGAGTCTCGAGTACTACAACTCTGCATACTACGTTATTCATTGCACTTTAGCAATTTTTTTAAATAAAGCCACAATTGCCAAAGTAAGAATGTTTTTATGCTTGGCTTTTTTTGGAGTAAAACAGTGATTTCACTGTTACCACTTTATCTGTGTACAATGTTCTAGTAGCTCAACGTTTTTGCTGTTTAAACTTTAAACCATTCCTTCATTCCTTTATTACTGTGATAATCGGTGAAAATAGCTTTTAATATTCAGGGGTAAAACTATAACTTGAAATATGGGGATAAAAGGTTTCTGCCCAATGTGACAATGAAGTACAGCTTGGCAATGGCAGCACTGCACCTCCATCAATGAGAAAGTCTAGTTTATTATACAAAGGCGGTTAGCTTGTTTTATGAATTGCAACACTTGCTAAATCTGTCAAACCTAAGCCCATTTCCACTACTTTTTAAACTAAATTAATTTGTTAAAGACTACTTTTTTTTTTACTAAAATTGTTAAACTTGACTAAAACCTTTTGGTGTTTGTCGACTAAAACCTTTTGTGTTTTCGTCGACTAAAACTTGATTAAAACTATTAAGTTTATAAGTGACTAAAATGTGACTAAAACTTAAAAGCATTTTCGTCCAAAAGACTAAGACTAAGACTAAGACTAAAACTAAAAAGGCTGCAAAAAACAACACTGAGTGAAACCAGGAGCATTACTTCTGGCTTACCTTTGCTTGTTTTCCCTCCATCACAGCCACGCAGGAGTTTGTGGTTCCCAGATCAATACCGATAACAGCGCCTCGGATCGCCTCCGAACTGAAAAACCACCCGGCAGCTCAGACACGCGTTCATGGACCTTCATCATCTATCATAGACCAGCTAATATCATACTCACGCATACTGACGTCTGGCTGAAGACTGGAGAGTTTGTTGAGTCAATCCATTCCAACAAGCCTGACAAAAATGAGACACAAAAATGGAAGTTTCAAGAAAATATCAAAACTATAACACAAAATAGAGAGGAAATCACTGTATGAGATGTTGTACAGAGTGCAGTTAGTGCCACAGGATTACTCCATTGCACAGGTCTGACCATGTGGTCATGTTGAAGAGAATCACGTGGATTACAGTTCTTTCACATAATGCCAATATTACTTTAAACAGTCAGTCAGTAAATGTTATAAATGAACAACAGCCAGATGAAGGAAAGCTCATTTCATAACCCGAGGTGGGATGCTTCAGGGACACTTCATGAAGGTCATTCAAACACACTCTTCCTCAACTCCACACACACCAAATAAATGACCTCCACTGCTGTTTACACACTTTTAACTGTCCAGATGATTTAACGGATAATAAATCATCATGTCTCTATAACAAATCACTTGCATAACGCTGGAACGTGGTTAAATCACATTAACATTTGGGTTTTTGCTTTGTTTTCTTAATACAATGATTGGTTTAAAGCTTGTATCCCACTGGTTTGTGTCTTTAACAGATTTTATATGATAAGAATGGCTTAACACATGATTACTAACGTTAATCACTTCAGGCAAATGTCAACGGATCCTGTTACCAAACCATCATCACTGCACACTTCATCTAACGTTAACGTTACACATCAAAATCACGTCGGCTCGATATAAAGAGACTATCATTCAATTATTCTGACTGACAGCTCACTTTAAGGGCACTCAGTAGTAGTGAAGAAGTCACTCACCTTCTTGATGAGACCAGACACACTGCTGGAGGTTTTCTGAGAGCATGACATGTTTCTCGCTGCTGTTCTGGCCGCAGACAACATCTTTAAGTACTTAATAGCTAATATAAATGAACGTTAAGTAACGGGTCTTTGCAAAGCCACTGAATGTCAAATAAATGAGCTCTGGTGGGTCACTCTCAGGCCCTGTGCTCAGGTAACGCTTGTGATGAAGTCTCACTGACGTTCTTCTAGAATTATCCAACACCACATGGCGATCAGAAGGACCTCATAGAAGCCCACGGAGCGCCTGACCAGAATACGACATTCTGCTTTAAACTGAAATTGCAATGTTTATTAATGTAATTATCCAGTGTGTGTTATATGCTGTTGTTATCCGAAATTATATAAATCTGATCCAAAAATTTGATTGAATAACTATAAAATGGTGAAACACACAAGGCACATATGTGGACATCAAAAGCTGCAATCCTGAAGGTCAAACCAGAAACCACAATCTTTCGTAGTCATTACATCATGTAACATTTTCATTACTTCTATTTCATTATTGTTATTTTATTATAATTGCATTCTAGCATGCCTCTCAATGCATCTGACAAACATTTAGGATTCTTTATTTAAAAAAAAGAAAAGAAAATATCTGTTTTATTATAAATTGTATTCTTTTCTTAAGTACATTTGGGCTCTTCATGTACAGTTTTAACATATTATCCCTTTCTTATTTTTTATTATTATAATTTTTATGTGATTTTTTTTGTGGTTATTTATGGTTATACCACCTTATGCTAGTGTTATTGTTCTCTGTGATAAAACAATTATTATTAGTTTTTTTTACTGCTAATTTGCTTATATGCTTAGTTTGTATAATTATGTACTGAAAATACCATTGTCATTATTATATTGGACAAGTTTCACATTCATTGGAGCAAATTTATGAACCAAGCCCTTATTTTCAGTTATATACAGTATATATATATATATATATATATATATATATATATGGAAATTATATAGATACTGTTTTGAGGCCCTTTCTTTTTTTTTTTAAGATTTATTTTGATTGTTCCAGACTAAAAAGACTAAAAGACATCAGGTGTCAGCAGGTTTCCAAAGAAACCTTAGACAAAAAAAGTCTTGCTATCCTGCACAGTGTTTTGCTCTTGATTTGATCACGTGCATAGATGAATGGGAATGACACCGTGACATAATTCTATGAGGAAACAAAGTTTAGTCACCTTGCAAATCCATCTAGCCTGCATTTCCTTCTTAGTTTCTCTCCTCTATTTCTGTCCAAGCATCAGTCTTCATCACACTGGGTCCAGACTCCAGACAACATTCAGAGCTTGTCCTTCTACATCCAGCGAACTCAAAGATATCCACTCCCTCACACTTCATCTATATTAGAAGCTGAAATGAAATGCAGATTCAGTCTCTGACAGCAGGTGGCGCTCATGGCAAAGCAGAGGTGACCCCTGAACACAAGCATCTTTCTGCTTCTGTGCGACACTGTTGTTGTCCGTCACAATTCTCACGAAATACATGAAGTCCAGCAAGGTTCAGCAATTGTTGTGATATTTATAAACTGATGCTGTCACATGTCTGTTTGAGATAAGTGTTATTATAGCTCTCGGTATTGTGTAATGTTCTCCTTGAGACATCTTTTCTTTGAGACAAACTTCTCGCTGGAGAAAGATGTTGAATTGCTCTTCGCTCTGCTTTATATTCCTAGGGTATGAAGCATATAAACAGTGAAATTCCCATGACTGAATTTGAACACTTTTTAGTTTTTACTGTCACTGCGAGCAAACTGTTTCAGTCAGAAATACACGTAGCTGTTCCAAATAGCTGCTGATGCAGTTTAAAGGTCAGGTTCAAGTGCCATGATGTCAAATAACAATGGCTGTTTGTTTTTAATAGGCTACTATTTTTTATTTAACTGCTGTGAAAACATTTAATGTCACTAATCAACACAATGTTTTAGCTTTGTCTCTGTGCTCTAAGTGAAAGATTATCAATAGTAACCCCTCTCTCTCTCTGTGTGTGTGTATTTTTTTGGCAAACCCTATGTGAGCCATTCCACCGAAAGGGTGACATTTCTGTCCCCAGGACATTATATGTATAAAATTGCATGAAAATGAACTCTAAAATACATTTTATTATTAAGCAAAATGTCATGCACATTTAGCTAACTACAAATTGAAAACATATAATTAAAAACATTAACAAAAACGACACAGAACACTAAAAAATAGCATTTTCTGCATGTCCCAACTCTCAATCTCTAAACTTTACCATGAAATATTATGATTAAAATCCTTCAGAAATCTGATTTTTCTTGCATTGTTGTGTGACTTTATATCCAAACTGCTATAAAATGAAAAAAGAAAAAAACATTTGATCTAATATTTTAGATAAAATAGACATTTTAGTCATGTCCCCAGGTTTTCACTCAGTCCTGTTACACTATTACATTCCCCCACTGAATAACATAGAATATTCCACAAGACACATTTTCAACAGTAAGTTTCATCATCTGGATCTTCTAAAGGCAATGGGCCGACTATAAGTCACTCCTCTCATTTTCATTTCTGTATATTTGATGAAATTGTAACTATGAATGAGAAGGTCAATCTCAACATACATTCCTGTTACCTAAATGTTTTCTTAGATTTAATTGTTTTATTTTAAAAATATTAACTTTTGGTAAGGCACTAGAAATGGCTCAGTGTCCTCACGCTATTAGCATCACTGCTATGTGGCCATATGCCATATATTTGATAACTTTTTGCTTAAAAACTCAATCCTGTTACCTTCAGTCCTGTTACTATTTGTTTCTTTTTCTAAAAAAAATAAAATTAAACCACTATTTTTATCATTTTTGTTTTGCCCATAATTTATACAATTATTTAATGAATTAATTCTAAAAAAAATTATAAGCTTGAGGCTTCGGCCATCTTTGAAATGAAAAAATGCCTTTGTGTTTTTTATATCAAAATACACCTTGCTTTAATAGTGATTTTATTGGCAAAAATATCAATTTTTTTGAATATATAACCAACAATTTATTTAAAATAAACACTTTCTTGTGGGGAAAACAAAGGAATTAATTGACATGCTTCTAAACTTGCTTTTTAAATGACACATGGTTTTTGGTATCAGGATTGAGAAAACATTCGTCCATATTCTGCTTAAACCTTGTAAAATAATAAATAAAGTTGCCCGAGATTGACCAATACAAATTTAGAATAGTTAAATATGTGTAGTATTAGATTCAATGTTAAAAAAGATCAAAAATAAAGTTTATTTTTGAAGAGTTACAACAAGCAAATGTCACCCATTCGGTGGAATGGCCCATGTAATGGGGACCAAACGTCCACGCAATGATAATAATACCAGTCATTTTTTACCTTGCGGGGACATTTTCTGGTCCCTATAGGAAAACCATATAAATCATATTAAATTATTTATTTTATTTTATTTTAATTTATTTGCAAATGTACAAATGCAAAGTTTTCTGTGGTTTTGGTTTAGGGGATAGAATATACAGTTTGTAGAGTATAAAAATAATTACAGTATGTCTATGTTCCCATAAGGAATGCAGTTTATAAATCCTACTAAAGAATTGTGGCAAGCAGTAAGCAGTGTGGGACCAAGAGCCGTGGGAACCTGAAACATACATGTAATTTACTGTAAACATTAATGAGACGCTATACTTAAAAGCAAAAATCCAAAGCTCTATAAAAAACGATGCAACACTCCAGAGCCGATCCTCCCTATACTCACGCAAGTTGCGTAGGGCAGTGTTGTGTACTCGAGACTCTGACCATATTTTGATGGACTCGGCCTTGTCATGGACTCGTGTGCATTTTGACTCGGAATTGACGTGTACTCGAACATTATAGGACTTATTCCCGAGTCCACTCCAGTCCCATTCAAAATACTGTATGTTAATATTTCTTTAAATTGTTTGATTGAAACGTCCAATGATTGCTGACTTTCTTGTGCGCAACTGCGCATGACTTGCAGTAATGTTATGTGAAAGTAATAATTGTAATAATAATTGTAATAAAATTACCTTTACACCACTATGTGGCCTTTTTATCATTACATGATTCCATGGTATATTTGGTTTACTGTTGTGTATGGTGCCAATTTTATTGTTACCACCAAATATTTTACATATTCTTGAAGATATCTTTAAGTCTGGTTTCAGGCCCAACCTTAGTTTATCCAACCTCTCTGGTCTCGTCTCGGACTCGACTGTCTTTGGTCTCGGTCTCGACTCGGACTCAACTCTCTTTGGTCTCGGTCTCGACTCAGACTCGACTCTCTTTGGTCTCAGACTCGACTCAGACTCGACTGTCTTTGGTCTCGGTCTCGACTCGGACTCGACTCTCTTTGGTCTCAGTCTCGACTCAGACTCGACTGTCTTTGGTCTCGGTCTCGTCTCGGACTCGACTCTCTTTGGTCTCGGTCTCGACTCAGACTCGACTGTCTTTGGTCTCGGTCTCGACTCGGACTCAACTCTCTTTGGTCTCGGTCTCGACTCAGACTCGACTGTCTTTGGTCTCGGTCTCGACTCGGACTCGACTCTCTTTGGTCTCGGTCTCGTCTCGGACTCGACTCTCTTTGGTCTCGGTCTCGACTCAGACTCGACTGTCTTTGGTCTCGGTCTCGTCTCGGACTCGACTCTCTTTGGTCTCGGTCTCGACTCAGACTCGACTGTCTTTGGTCTCGGTCTCATCTCTGACTCGACTCTCTTTGGTCTCAGTCTCGACTCAGACTCGACTGTCTTTGGTCTCGGTCTCGACTCGGACTCGACTCTTTGGTCTCAGTCTCGACTCGGACTCAACTCTCTTTGGTCTCGGTCTCGACTCAGACTCGACTCTCTTTGGTCTCAGTCTCGACTCAGACTCGACTGTCTTTGGTCTCGGTCTCGACTCGGACTCGACTCTTTGGTCTCAGTCTCGACTCAGACTCGACTGTCTTTGGTCTCGGTCTCGACTCAGACTCGACTGTCTTTGGTCTCGGTCTCGACTTGGACTCGACTCTCTTTGGTTTCGGTCTCGACTCAGACTTGACTGTCTTTGGTCTCGGCCTCGACTCGGACTCGACTCTCTTTGGTCTCGGTCTCGACTCGGACTCGACTCTCATTGGTCTCGGTCTCGACTCGACTCGACTGTCTTTGGTCTCGGTCTCGACTCAGACTCGACTCGACTCTCTTTGGTCTCGGTCTCGACTCAGACTCGACTCTCGTTGGTCTCGGTCTCAACTCGGACTCGACTGTCTTTGGTCTCGTCTCGTCTCGACTCGGACTCAACTCTCTATGGTCTCGGTCTCGACACAGACTCGACTCTATTTGGAGTTTGGTCTGGTTTTAACCAGGCTATGATGGATGAACCAGGGAATGCTGCAAAGTTTGTTTTAAAGTCTGTTTCTGTCTTCTCTGTCTGGACCACGTGATCACATTTTTAACAGCAAAAAAACGTCTTGGGTTACGACTGTAACCCTCCTTCCCTGAGAAGGGAACGAAACGACACTATGGGGAACGCCTTCAGCGATTCTGCCGGAAGTACAGAATCAAAATCGTCCGACATCATTGTTTTACCTTTTAATTCCTTTTTTTGTAAACGCCGTTTGAGTTAGTTTGCACGTTCAACCAATGCGTTCAACTTGTAAACACTGACTCTGTACTTCCAGCTACGTTGCCTGTGACCTTTTAAACGTAATTACGTATTACGTGACGTTACAAACATGCCTCACAGAATAGAGCAAGGCTAGCATTTGTCCTTAGAAAAGTTACATTTTTGGAATAAGTTTTGAAATAACCGATCGTTTCACATGATAAGACCCTTATTCATCGTCTGGTGTCGTTTAAAGAGCAGTAGCCGCGGGAATTTCGAGAGTCTTTTAAAGTTAAAGTTGCAGGTTGTTCATTTCACTGAACGTAGGAAAGAGGAACAAACACTGGCACTGGAACAGGCACTGGCTCTGGAACAGACATTGGCTCCGGCTCTGGAACAGACATTGGCTCCGGCTCTGGAACAGGCCCTGGCTCTGCCTTCGGCTCTGCAACAGGCATTGGCTCTGCCTCCGGCTCTGGAACAGGCCCTGGCTCTGCCTTCGGCTCTGCAACAGGCATTGGTTCTGCCTTCGGCTCTGGAACAGGCACTGGCTCTGCCTCCGGCTCTGGAACAGGCACTGGCTCTGCCTCCGGCTCTGGAACAGCAGCCACGGGCTCAGGAACTGCCGACACTGGCTCAGGAACAGCCATTAAAACAGAAATGGTCACAAGGACAGACACAAACACAGAAACAAACACAGGGTCTGAAACAGGCACTGACTCTGCCGCCGGCTCTGGAACAGGCACTGGCTCCAGAAGAGGCACTGGCTCCAGCTCTGGAACCAGGGATACAAAAGGTCTGAAGGGTCTTTCCAGGATCCGTGCCAGACGCTCCAGTTGCTGGGTATTCCTCCGGCTGCGAGAATAGGTTTCTCCTGATCTGTCTCTGGCTCTGGAGCAGACTCTGGTTCCAGCGCTGGAACAGCAGGCACAGGCTCAGGAACAGCAGGCACCGGCAGAGGCTCATGAACATTGGACACTCGCTCCGGCTCCGGCTCTGGCTCTGGAACGGACACTAGCTCCGGCTCTGGAACAGCGAGCACAGGCATGTCCAGGATCTGAATCAGATCGTCCAAATAGTCCATCCGTGCCCTCGCGGCCATGCGAATGGGCATCTCCTGATCCGTCTCTGCCCGGGTAGACGTGGCGTGGACAGTCTCTGGCTGAACAGATGTGACGTGAACAGTCTCTCCCTGAGCAGACGGGACGTGAACAGTCTATCGCTGGGCAGACGGGACGTGAACAGTCTCTCGCTGGGCAGACGGGACGTGAGCAGTCTCTCGCTGGGCAGACGGGACGTGAACAGTCTCTCGCTGGGCAGACGGGACGTGAGCAGTCTCTCGCTGGGCAGACGGGACGTGAACAGTCTCTCGCTGGGCAGACGGGACGTGAGCAGTCTCTCGCTGGGCAGACAGGACGTGAGCAGTCTCTCACTGGGCAGACGGGACGTGAACAGTCTCTCGCTGGGCAGACAGGACGTGAACAGTCTCTCGCTGGGCAGACGGGACGTGAGCAGTCTCTCGCTGGGCAGACAGGACGTGAACAGTCTCTCGCTGGGCAGACGGGACGTGAGCAGTCTCTCGCTGGGCAGACGGGACGTGAACAGTCTCTCGCTGGGCAGACGGGACGTGAGCAGTCTCTCGCTGGGCAGACGGGACGTGAACAGTCTCTCGCTGGGCAGACGGGACGTGAGCAGTCTCTTGCTGGGCAGACGGGACGTGAGCAGTCTCTTGCTGGGCAGACGGGACGTGAGCAGTCTCTCGCTGGGCAGACGGGACGTGAGCAGTCTCTCGCTGGGCAGGGGCAGACGGGACGTGAGCAGTCTCTCGCTGGGCAGACGGGACGTGAGCAGTCTCTTGCTGGGCAGACGGGACGTGAGCAGTCTCTCGCTGGGCAGACGGGACGTGAGCAGTCTCTCGCTGGGCAGACGGGACGTGAACAGTCTCTCGCTGGGCAGACGGGACGTGAACAGTCTCTCGCTGGGCAGACGGGACGTGAGCAGTCTCTCGCTGGGCAGACAGGACGTGAGCAGTCTCTCGCTGGGCAGACGGGACGTGAACAGTCTCTCGCTGGGCAGACAGGACGTGAACAGTCTCTCGCTGGGCAGACGGGACGTGAGCAGTCTCTCGCTGGGCAGACGGGACGTGAGCAGTCTCTCGCTGGGCAGACAGGACGTGAGCAGTCTCTCGCTGGGCAGACGGGACGTGAACAGTCTCTCGCTGGGCAGACGGGACGTGAGCAGTCTCTCGCTGGGCAGACGGGACGTGAACAGTCTCTCGCTGGGCAGACGGGACGTGAACAGTCTCTCGCTGGGCAGACGGGACGTGAGCAGTCTCTTGCTGGGCAGACGGGACGTGAGCAGTCTCTTGCTGGGCAGACGGGACGTGAGCAGTCTCTCGCTGGGCAGACGGGACGTGAGCAGTCTCTCGCTGGGCAGGGGCAGACGGGACGTGAGCAGTCTCTCGCTGGGCAGACGGGACGTGAGCAGTCTCTCGCTGGGCAGACGGGACGTGAACAGTCTCTCGCTGGGCAGACGGGACGTGAACAGTCTCTCGCTGGGCAGACGGGACGTGAACAGTAGAGGCTGACATTTTTTCGGGAATCCCACGGGTCACGGGATTCCCGTGGGATTCCCGCAGGATGGGAGTCATCTTTGCTATTAATCACGGGATTTGGACGGTACAGGATAAATGGTAAACGGGAGCAGACGGGAGCGGGAATCAACCAATAGCAAAGATGACAAAAAAAAAAAAAAAAAAAAAAAAACATTTTGTAGTTTTATTTTAACACGCCTACAATGTAACGCAATTTAAAAAAAAAACCTACACGTCCCAGAACCCATCAGTGCTTTGTTTGTCACGGCTTACCGCCGGAATTCAAAGAGCAGTGATGGAGGGAGCTAACAGTCGGGGAGAAGTCGATGTGGTAAAAAATGATCTACAGCGGAAAGTCAGAAGTAATGACGTGTCTATTAAATTTACAGAACTGGTCGGAAAGTCTGAAATATTGATTAAGTTCATGAGAGTCGAATGTGACGGTGATAGCACGATGTACGCTGCTTGTAAAAAATGCTTAGTCTTAGTCAAGTACGCAAGCGATTCAGGGACGAGCGGTCTGAAGAGGCACACTTGCAAGGCAAATTCGGGAAAGAATCAGCCAAGCATCGCTTCGTTCATCAAGCGAAAATTGCCGTCAGGTGTCAAGTCTCGTCTGACCGACAAAATTGCTCGCATGTGCAGCCAAGATCTCAGACCCTTTGCTGTGGTAGAGGGGAAAGGCTTTACCAAAGTAGCACAGGAGCTGCTCGACATTGGAGCCAAATATGGAAGTAATGTGCAGGTGGAAGACATACTGCCATGTGCACGCACAGTTTCCCGTCACGTAGAAGGGGAGTATGAGAAAATAAAACTGCTGGTCACGGAGGAGCTTCGTCAGGTATGTCACTCTGCACTATTTTTATACATAAATTGTACCTCTCACGCAGTAGTCTGTGATCTATAGATTCTAAACCCTTTACACCAGATTTTCCTTACAATTTTTAAACGCCATAATATATCTATATTCTAAACTGGTCATCATTTTTACATGCAAGATATTTTGTGGCCCATTAAAAATATAATTCCTCCTTTCATACAGACTAGAGACCATGCTGTTACCACAGACCTCTGGACAGAGGAAAGGACCAACACACACTACATCACTGTTACAGTGCATTACATCCTTGACTGGAAGATGGTAAACCGGGTTCTGGCCACAAGAGAGATGGAAGGTGTTAAATCCAGTGACCACATCAGAAGGACTGTGGAGAGAATCCTTCAGGTATCTCTCTCCATGTGTCTGTCTGTCTCTCAAATCAGATCATCTTTATCCACAAGGCATATGTAAATAATGTTGCTAATTAATGATAAAATTGGGAAAAGTATGAGAACAGAGTGCAACAGTAACAACAACAAAAAAACATGTTTACAATAAAAATTATACAATAAGATAAATATATCAATAATACAACAGTAGCCATGTGTGTGTCACTGTCCCTTACTGTACTGCACATCAATTTGTTGCAGGCAGCTGCATTTGCTGCTCTCTGTGTCAGAGGCAGTTCTACTTTTTTGATAGATTAAGGAAAATGTTTCATAAAATTTCAAACTTTTAAAAATAGTTTTCATGTTTTCATATCTTAGTGTCCTCCTGTGCTGATATGCATTAAGCATATGTGTAAACACTATGTTTTGTCCTAATATAGTTATAAACATGTATTGAAAAGTTCTGTTCAGTTACAGGACCGTTAGTCATTCTGTTTTGATGCTGTTATATCTGGGCTTCTTTTGCTTTTGTGTAAGTCTTTTTTTTTTATCTTTTTTTTTTACCTCACACAGGAATTTGGCATCCTGAGCAACGACACCGTTTTTGTAACGGATAATGGCGCAAATGTGATTGCTGCATTCAAGGATTATGTCCGACTCTCCTGTGCTGGCCATAATATCAACTTAATCTTAAAACATGTATTTGACCACTTGGACGAGAACAACCCAGTGCACAGCAACATCATCAAGCTGTTTAAGGACACAAAGACCCTTGTCACACACTTTAAAAGAGCAGGGTAAAATAGCATACAGTTTTATGTCTTCCTGGTAAAGCTGCTTATATGATTTGAAAGAAATTAAAGTGAAGTAAATAAAAAGAAGCTACTGTAATTTATACCTGCACAGGTAATCTTTTCTCACAGGTGCACAGATATATGTTTTTTTACTCAATTTGAAAAAAAAGAATCTCTCTTTTTTTTAAATGTTGTTTTCCCAAAAGAGATGAATTTATGGATTTATGTCACAGTAACATCCATTTTTCTTGTGCAATCTCTTTATATTTTAGATTGCAAAAAGAACTGGACCAGTCACTGAAGCAATCTGTGGAGACGAGGTGGAATACCAGACTAGCAATGCTCCAATCTGTTAATGATGCTCTGAGATCTGGGAGGCTGCATGACATCTTACTTCGCCGAAACGAGCTCCGTTACCTCAGCAACATAGACTGTGAACTTCTTGAAGACATCATCCAACTCTTGAAACCTTTCGATGAGGCTACCAGGCATCTCTCCACTGATCAGACACCTACCCTTCACCTTGTCTTCCCGACCAAGGCTACTCTTCTGAGGGGTTTGTCGATCCAGGATGGAGACAGTGTGATCGTAAAAGAGGTAATACAATACATTTCTGATTTTCATTTAGTTGGTGGTCATTCAAGTAGCAAACATAAGCACAGTGCAATGATGTTGCATGTATCATCATGCTCCTCCTCCCCTAGCTGAAAGGGAAGTTAGCCCAGGCAGTGGAGATGAAATTCAAAGTCCACCTGTACCATAAGGTAGCCACAGCTCTCTCTCCAAGCCTGAGGAGTTTCTTAAGGAAAACTCTCAACGGTCAGGAGTATGAGGAGGTCATCAGCACCCTGACAGCATTCACAGAAACGGCAGGGACAGAGGAGAGAGTGAGAGGCCTTGTGGATAAAGAGGGTGAATAACACTAGCATCAACAGCATTTGCAGAGCAAATGACAAAATTTATTTTCATTTATTTATAGTGACGCACACATACAGGAAAGGTGTGAGGATTACCTTTAAACATTACCCATAGGCAATGTTTAATATAGGTGTGTTAGACAATTGAGTTTGTTAGACTACAAAGAACTAGATTGTAAATGACAATGTCCTATTAGAATCTGTCTTTTTTCCTGAAGATCCACCCCCAGAGCAAGGAGCTACGGAGGTGCATAACTTCTTTGCAAGTTGTGTAGAAGAGGAGGAGAGGAAGGAGGACAGTGGTGATATGGAGTCACATGGTCGCCAGTTGGTGCTGCAATACATGAGTGACACTAAGTTGGCACGTTTCCAGTGTCTTCTTGACTTCTGGCGGGAGATGTCAGGTGGGCTCGTACCAGTTGCTAAGAGGCTGCTAGCTATCCCCGCAACAAGTACTCCTTCTGAGCGTAGCTTCAGTGTTGCGGGAAGACTGATAGAGGAGAGGCGTTCTACCCTTAATCCAGAAAATGTAGATGCACTTTTGTTCCTACACAGCAACATTTAACTAAGATGGACTGATGAAAATCGTTAACATGTAATTAAAAAAAACTATAAATGTATTGTTTACTCAACAATGAGTAAAATTCAGCTTTATATGCTGTTTGGGTTTAATAAATTATTGTAGACATGGTGTGAACTATGTACTGTTTTTCTTTTATTTACTGTCTTCCATTTTCTGGAGAAAATCTAGAAACGGGCTCAGCAGCTGGTAACAGTATGGAGAGCAGATTAAATCAAATTCTATGTATTAACTAAACATGAATTGAAGAAAAAAATATATGGGAGCGGTACAGGAGCGGGAGTCAGTTTAAACAGGAGCGGGATGGGAGTGGGAGTCAATTTACCAGGAGCGGGATGGGATGGGATTATTTTTTAAACTTTGGTCTGGGAGTGGGACGGGACAAGATTTCTTTCTATGGGAGTGGGATGGGACAGGAGTGAAAATCCACTCCCGTGTCATCCTCTAGTGAACAGTCTCTCGCTGGGCAGACGGGACGTGAACAGTCTCTCGCTGGGCAGACGGGACGTGAACAGTCTCTCGCTGGGAAAAGGGGACGTGAACAGTCTCTCGCTGGGCAGACGGGACGTGAACAGTCTCTCGCTGGGAAAAGGGGACGTGAACAGTCTCTCACTGGGCAGACGGGACGTGAACAGTCTCCGACTGGGCAGTAGGAACGTGACTCTTCCTTCTCCTTCTCCGGACCCCTGGACTCGGGACCACCGGGACCGGGACCACTGGAACAGTGACCAACGGAAACGGGATCATCTCCCGACTAAATCCTCCTCCGTGACCTCCACGGGTCCCGCGAAACTTGACCAATCGGGTCCCCTTAAAAAATTCCCTTCTCTCCCACTCGGTGGCTGGGGAAGAGATATTACAAAACATACTGCTGGATCTTGAGTAGACGGATTCGTTCTGTCACGACAGAAGATCCAATTTGCAGATGTTTATTATAGAGGACAATCCAAAATCGTAGTCTTCCAGGCAGGGGTCAAAATCCAAATAATCAAACCAAACATGGAAACAAAACACAAACCAACTAGGAAACAAACCAACTTGAAAACAGACCAAAGAAGTGGTGACATCTAACAACGAATCCGTACACATACTAATACAGACAGGGAATAAATACACAGATCTAACAAGACTAACAATGAACAGCTGGGAACAATGATGACGGGAAACAGCTGAGTGCTGATGAACTCATGAGTGACAGTGACAGACAGAATGCTGGGAAATGAAGTCAATAGTGAAGGACACCTTAAACACGAAGACCTCTAGTGACAAACAAGGGAACACAACCAGACACGGTGACAGAAATACTAGAGTATTTATGGTTACTGATTGCAGGTGGCACTAGAGTAGCTCATTTGATTGATGTGTTCCTTATTTCCTTATTATACAATTATGTTATTCCAATTTAATGTACTTACGCTGGGTCGACTTAATTCATTAAGGTTGATTCGATAAGGATTGCGGATCCAGACTAGATCCGCGGCAGATTGTATCCGGATCCGATCTGGACCCGTTCATTTCGGTCTGAAATCCTTTCAGATCACTCATTCAAAACTAGTAATCTGGCCAAAACTACAAAAATATTTCAAATCTATTGGTGGACCAACATTAGACAGACTGCCCACTAAACAACATGATGTCCAAAATACGTCTTTTCAACGTCTTTGTCACAAAAGTGGGACGTTGAAAAGACGTCCACTGAGGAGCCAGAATTAAAGTTTTTATGTCGTCTTTCGAACTACGTTAGGGTCAATATATAATTGTGGGAGATTTTGAGTTTCAATAATTCTGGGAAAAAATATGTTTATTTACAAAATATTATTATCTTCCCTGATAAATCATCCCTGGAATATTTTGTTTTTAGTCATTGCCAAGCTCAGGCATAATTGATTTCAGATATTTAGTTTTAAAATCAAGAAGTTTGCTCATTATTTGGTCAACTATGTTACGGACAAAACCTATAAGTTTTAACTTTAAGTAAATGGCAGACATTTAAAAAAATCATTACTCTTGGAAGAATATGTGTCTATTTACCTACCTTTTCAATTAAAATACCCAATTAATTAAGAAAATACACATTTTGTTCAATTGAAACCCCAAATTTCAAGTACTGAAGTAACAGGTCTATATATTTTGTTTCCAAACTGCTTAATACATGATAATTTTCTTGATGAAATTATGCTGAGGTATATATTTGACAGCTACTCAGTTTCTAAATATTTACTTTGAGATTAGGGAACCATTGAAATACATATATTTTTTAAAAAACATAATGGTAACTTAATTGACAGCCCAGTATCATAGTTGACAAAAGTAACATAGTTGACTGGACATGACAAAGTAGTTTGATGTATTTAACAAAAACATTCCTAAACTATATCAATTATTATATGTTAGCTAATCTTTTATTGCATTCAATCAAGACATGTTGAATATTTCATGACATAACGGAGAAATACAGACGCACATCAGTTTACAAGGATCAATCACAACTTTATTAACAAGTACATATATATCATTAGCAAGAGATCCTAACATAGAAAACAACAACAGCAAAAGTATCAAAAACAGCACTTAAACAAAAATTCCACCATGTAAACATTTTGAAAATCTTGTTTGTGGAATGAAATACAGTAGTGCATTGTATTGAACAAAAAATAATAGTGCACTGCAATTAGTAACAATAACCCAATAGTGTTTTATTTTGTTGGTTAACAGAATAAGTGTGCTGCATTGGATAAAAATTTTAACAATTTTAACAGTTGTATCACAAAAACATTCACATGTCAGAACCCAAGTAAAATATTGGGTTCTGACAAACCACAGTGTTTTTGGGGCTTAAAAATGCAACAAAGTGAAACCACCCTCCAGAGTGGAAATTTTAAAAACGCTCCACCGCCGTGTTCCCGTGTAAAGGGTAAAAACGCGAAAGTCTGCTTGACAGTGAAGGTTGTACCCAGGCGCGCGGGCTTGGTGTTGTTGTAGTATGCACTCCAAGCCGCCTGGAGTGCATACTACATTGAATTTCACACACTTTTGCGTCACCATTTGCACGCGGATTTACCACCCAAAATGCTCGTCTAAATGCAGAATAGAATCGTTTCCATGTACGTAAACATGCCTTAGGCCCAGATATTTCCCTGTGGATTGGCCTCTCGTTTACACGAAAACCCAGTTTTTATCACAGAAAACGATTATTTCTAAAAACTCCGGCCAAAGTGGAGATTTCTGAAAATGCTGGTTATGTGTTGTCGTGTGAACTCGGAGAAACAACGTTTTAGGTTCTAGCTTGTCGATTCTGAGGATTCTGATTGACTTGCATGGCTTTATCCTTCTCCCTACACTGCCGCCACAACATGACATCATGACTTTTGCGTAAACATACACGCCACTTTCGAGTCAAGTGGCGTGTTATCTCTACGCATTTTCAGCTATCCGTGTGTATCCGCGTGAATGCGTGTATGTCTACACCATTAATGTCCGAGTGATTCCACGTGTCTGTACACGCCGTCAAATGTCCGAGCGAAACTAAGCAAATTGTAAATCTACATCTGGGGAGCGATCTTTTTTTTCCTAGGATGGTAAGGAAAAAAGGCCATCCACTACACAATTTGTTTAGGGGACTCAGAAGCTCTTTTAGTGAGCGATTGGTTCTGCCTCGGTGTTCTAGTGAGCGGATGAGAAGATCTTTTGTCCCAGCAGCAGTCAGATATTTTAATGAACAAATTAAAAGGCCTTTAAAAGGCCTTTAATAGTGTTAGTGTTTGATTATTTTTGCACTGTGAAATTGAATATTTCTTTTAGTTGTGTCTTATAATCAGGTATTAGTCATTCTTTTAATGCATATTTATTTGTCTGTTAGTTGTGTACTGTTTATGGTTGTACGGTTGATGGCAAACCAGTTTCCCTACCGGGATTAATAAATTTTCAATCAAATCAAATCACTTATAAATGCCATTAACCCCAGTGACGGGTAGGTTTAGGGACAGGGTTGAGGTAAGTCATATATTTATATATACATACAGTAATAACGTTAAGTCAACGGCGTTCATAAACACGCTGAAAAGCGATTATGCGTGTTGATAGCACGGCAAAAATGGAAATATGAATTGGCGTGTTCATACACACGCTAGGTTTGCATAGTTATGATGGCGCTCGACGGCGTATTTTATGCGGGTGTGTGAACGATGTTATTTTGGAAAACGGAGAGGGGGAAATATTCGTTT